>VZSC01007695.1:187480-202516 GCA_013398225.1 Steatornis caripensis
TCGGTTTCTTTGCGTTCGCTGTTCAGCTCTGAGGCCCCGAGAGCGGGGCTCCGGCTCTCGGGACAGAAACCCGCGCGTCGCGGTCGCTCCGCGGGCTGGGCCGGAGCGAGCGCTCTGTGGGGCTGGTCTGCGCTTTGCTCCTTGCCCGTCTCGTATATGAGCAGCGTTTGGGGAAAACGTAAGCTGAGTATATAGTGGCGAGCAAGTGGCGTGGGTTTTTTTGTTGGTACAAGATACATTTAAACTTTAAACAAATCTCTATGCTTTCAGTTCTAGATTTCCTTAACTTTACACATGGGTAATTGAGCAATTAGGGAAAACACTTCAACCTAGAATAAACTGCGACTTTCACTCTTTCGGCAGGGCCAGTCACTTAGTGTTTTCTTCCCTGAAAAGACTGTCGTTTATTGTTTTTTTTTTTTTTTCCAAAGTAGACCTAAGAACCTGACCGATTTGAGATTTTTTTGGTTTGTGGGGTTTTTTTTCCTAATTGGCGCCCACCGTTCTAAATGCGTGTAAACTTACTTTTAAGACCTTGCGTTTATTTTAAAAAATGGAAGATACTTCATCATTTCCTGTCAATAATAGAATTTTGATCCTCTCCTTTTTAGATCCTTTGCGTATTTTACAATTAAAGACAGACTGCCCCAGATCCTCACAAGAGTTATCGACACTCTGCATCGACATAAAAACGAATTTTTTGAAGAACATGGAGAGGTAAGAGTAAGGTGTTGTTTTGTCTGAGATTTTTTTGCCCCCTGCCCCTTGAGACCCTTTCTCTGCTTTATTCGTGCTGGTTTCTTGCTGCAATCGTTACTTGTCTGGCTTAATCTTTTTGTTTGATGGGTTTTTTGACCCTTTATCATGTCTTTCTTGTAACTGTTTTTCATTAATTTTGGAGCTCACCTTTCTCTCTGACCTTTTTCTGATCTATCTGTTCTGCAGGCGATTGGCTTTCTCGGGTTTTTGTGTTGATGCAGTGTTTAACGGACTAGCATCTTCTGAAGATGGCAGTGGTTCAATGCTCTGTTCCCCTCTCACAAGCAAAAAGTCCAGTCTAAAAAGAAGTCTTGTGAGCTATTCGGTTTAGGGCGTTAGGTGGAAAATGAGTTTCATTCACCAAAGTGGTTGAATCAAGCTCTGATTTGTCAGGGACTCGTATTTGGCAGTTAAAACTTACCACTTGCTACTTTCACGAGGAAGTGATCTGTGTCTCTGCATGAGTAAATGTTCAGAATAGGAACTTTTGTTCTTCACTTGTTTCAGAAGGGTGTTGAAGCGGAGAAGAGAGCGATATCTTTCCTCTCCAAACTGCGGAATGAACTGCAAACGGACAAACCAGTGACCCCTTTAGAAGATGAGCTGCCTGATGCTGCACTATGGAACCAGTACCTAGACTACCAGCGAAATTTATCAAACGGAAATGGAGAGCCGAGTTGGTTTCAGTCCCCTTGGTTGTACGTGGAGTGTTACATGTATCGAAGAATTCATGCAGCATTAGCACAGAAGTAAGTATTTACTAGCTTGGTATATTACTCTGCAAAATATTACTCTCTCCCATTTTTGTTTTGGGAGAACCAAAGACAGCTGCGGAATAAGGTAAAGGAAAATCTTAAGCGTTTACCATGTTCCTTTTCCCTCTTCTTGCACCTCAGATTTAAAACTAATACTTCTTCTGCTTTCATGCAACAGAATTTGAAGCTTGCTAGTTTTTTTTTTACGCTTCAGTTTCTGTGACTTGGGCTACACGAGAACTCTTAAGCTCGACTGTATAGTCTGACCTTCTTGCAGACTAATGTGCGTTGAGGTCTGAAAGTTATTTAGCGTTTCTAAAGGGTTTGTTAGTCTAGAATTATCTCTTAAGATTTATGTTAGCCGAAAACACAGAATGTGAGAGCCACCAATCTGTTGGGTGTTCAAACTTGTTTTGCTGCTCGAAATCTGAAGTTACTATTGGAGAAGTTTTTTATAGCAGCAGACCCAGCTCAGGCAGCCCCTGTTGTTCATTCTACACCATCTTCTTAGTTACAGAATTGTTTGCAGGCCATATGCTGCATCAAACTTTGGGAGCCGATCCTGGTTAAAAATAACTTGGCAGGAAAAACTTGTTGTGCTGGTACTGTGGAGAGGTGCCAGTACAATGTAATGGGGTAGGAATGAGCAGTTTATGTTCCCGCTGCTGCCAAAAAATTTTGAAAGCTCCATACGTACTGGATTTTCCTTTAGTATTACAGACATGCAAACACAGTACTGGGGCTCTGTTTCTACTGGTATGTTGCATAATTTGAACTATTGCAGCAAAAATTTCAAATATGAGATGAGTCTGCTGGATTGCACTTAAAAAACTGAGCAGATACTTTTCATTAGCAAGCTTTAAGTTTCTTGATCTCCATTGTTTAGCTGCTCTTAAGCACATGCTTGGATGGAAATACAGTCACTTGTCAAAAGGTGTGCGTGCAAATATGTTTCATAAGCGGTGAGCATATATTTCTTATAAGAACTGAATTGTTTTCTCATCCTTGCCATGTTAATTTGCCAAAGTCCTAGTTAAAAACTTTCATAAAAATAACTTCATATCACTGTAAGAGACTTTGGTATGGGAAGTACACTTCAGCACACACAAACACGCTTAAAATTGGGCCAGCACTTCACTACATTAGTTCACTTGTATGTTACAGTTTGAATTCTTCTTGTCTGAAGACAGGAGTTCAAAATTGTCGTTGTATGTGCAGTTCCCAGGGTTGTTGTGACTGAACATTTGTTCACTTTCAGAATATATTGCTAGAAATCTAAAGATGTCTTGTATGCTATCTGTTTCATGAGATATATCAGGCCATTATTGAGGTGTGTGAAAATCTAGTATGACAAATTAAAAAAGTGGAATTAAAAAAAAGTGGAAAATCTAACTAGGGCCCATAGTACAGCCTAAAAAGGCTTAGCTTTGAGCTTGCACTGGCAGGTGTGTTTCATGTGCTGTCATGGAAAACGTGGCAAGTAGGTTAATACATTTGTTCTCCTTCTATTTTTAGCCCACCTATTGACAACTTTGATGTATTTAAGGAAGGAAAGGCTCAAAATTTCTTTGAATCCCAGGAGGCTGTTATTGCCTTATGCACTTACTTTCAGGAACTTCTTAAAAACATCAAGGATCTAGACGAAAAGCAACTTCAGGAGGAACTTTTTAAGCTATTGCAGGTAAACTAGTAGTGTTCATTGTAACAATTTAAAATATCTCCCCTATATAACGAAAAAAACCTTGAGGTTGTGAAGAATCTGAACTTCATATGGAAGTCAAAATATAGCTCTTCTGTTCGTAAAAATGCAATGGAATCCTGACAGCCATACTGTATTGCTGCTACTCTAGACGTATTTGAGTTTTGGTTACTTATATTAAATGTGACCTTTTCATTATACTACTGGTCTTCATTGTGTATTTGAAACCCCAGCTTATTCTCTTTCAAAGAGATACAATATTTTTTGTTTTTTAACTATAATATTTTAAAACAGTGCATTGTGTTGACGCACTAAGAATTTTTAGACTTCTTTGGAAAAAAAGTTAGAAGTCAAGCTGGGCCAAAAGTGGTTTAAAAGCTTTGTAACTGCATTATTCTTGGAAAATAGCGCCTTTGGGTAGAATATAAAATACCATAAGGTTACAAATAAGGCCATTAGCGGGCAACAGTGCACACCAAGTTTTGATGAAGACCTCATTTGTGTATACTTAAAATACAAGTTCTTGGCTGCATGTAATAAAAAAAATAAACTTGCTTTTATTACTACTTTTTCTGTGTTCCCACTAATATTTTCTGGAGTTGCAGTATGGAGAATATTTGTATTTTAGGCTTTGTGATCAGTGTATTGATCTAATTCTTCCATCTTTGCCACTTCTGATGCATGTTTTGATGCTTGCATAAATACAGAGCATTGTTGGGTTTCTGCCACAAAATTTTGACTATATTAAGATTTCTGTACAATAAGTTGAATTTTACTAAAGCTTGGAGGCAATTGTGGAGTTAGAGACTTCATGTCCCTAAACCAAAATCTTTAGTATATGTGAAGTTTAGAGTGTAACTACAGTGAGACTTAGCAAATGTTTTTAATTTTTCCTCCTTCTAGGTGTCATTGTGGGGCAACAAGTGTGACCTTTCCTTTTCAGCTGGTGAAGACAGCTCTCAGAAATCTAGTCCTTTACAATCCTTGGAAAACATGATACCTTACATCTTAGTGAATGATATGGAAAAACTTTGGTCACTACTTGTAAATGCCAAAAAGAGAAATAGAGAAAAAAGTAATGTTAGAGTTGACATAATCCTGGATAATGCTGGATTTGAACTTGTAAGTGATCTTGTGTTGGCCGACTTCCTGTTATCGACAAAGCTAGCTGATGAAGTCCATTTTCATGGAAAGAGTATTCCATGGTATGTGTCGGATACCACAAAGCAGGATTTTAACTGGACTATTAAACAACTGCAGTCTGCTAATCATATGTGGATGTCTAGATGTGGGATAAACTGGGAGGGAAATTTGAAAAAGGGAGTTTGGGTTTACCATGACCACATGTTTTGGACTTTGCCACATGACTTTTCCAGTATGGCTGAAGTTGCGCCTGACTTGTATGCTGACCTACAGAAGTCAAACTTGCTTCTTTTCAAAGGTGATCTAAACTACAGAAAATTAACAGGAGATAAAAAATGGGAGTATGCTGTTCCATTTCGTCAAGCGTTGAACAAGTTTCATCCTGCGCCTCTCTGTAGTTTGAGAACACTGAAATCTGACACTCAGGTTGGCCTAAAACCTGGACAAGGTGAAGAAATTCAGGCTTCTGAACCTGAATGGATGATAAGTGGAAAATACGGGGTAGTTCAGTTTGATGCTGCTCTCTAGTTAAATGGTTCCTAATATTCTGAAGGAGATTCAGGCTGAGTTTTAACTACTTTCTCTGTTCCATGCTTGACTTCAGCAAAGATTCTTTGTGTTTGCACTTTTTCCTCCCAAGTGATAAATTGCTTTTGTTCCACAAAAGAGTTTAATGATGTGCAAAAGTTTACAAACTGTCTTTGTATACAAAAATCAATCTGCATTTTAATATATTTTGTTTTCCTCTTGTCCAATGTCAGCAGATGTTTGAG
The DNA here is from genome assembly GCA_013398225.1 of Steatornis caripensis. Lineage (NCBI taxonomy): Eukaryota > Metazoa > Chordata > Aves > Caprimulgiformes > Steatornithidae > Steatornis > Steatornis caripensis. Next base: position 192,610 of record VZSC01007695.1, read on the forward strand.
ACGAACATTTAGCTGACCATAATATTTTTTTCTTCGTCAGTAGATATGAGAGTTTATGGCCAACAACTGAAAAGTCTACTTGGAAAACCATTTCCTCAATCCCACATTAGCATGTATTTACTTATTTCAGGATAATTTGTGCTCCACATGCCGTGTGCTGCCTGAAAATTAATACTTTAGAGACTACACAAATTAATTACAGATAGATTCTTTGCAACCCGTTGCAGGATCATATTTCAAGGCTTGAAAATTGAGTTGACTTCTGCCAAGACTTTATTAAAGAAATTGTTATTTACTCTTTTCTTGTGTCTGTGGACAAATAGCTTTTGATGTTCTGAATATAGTTCACTGTATGCTAGGAGAAGAGTTCTTGGGTGATACCTTGTACATACTAATTTAGAATTTGGAAAGGAAATTTTAATTTTAAAGTACAAGTGGATGTTGCTAGCCGGTTTGCCTCTAGAGGGGAGTTGTCCCATCTGGTAGGAAGATTAGTGGGAGAAAGGACAATCTCATTTTAAGAATATGTAAGATACTCTATATCCAAGAACCTCTACCAACAAACCCACACAAGCAAACCATCCAACCCAACCACTTAGATTAATTGGATTTCAGATCTAATTCAGACTTGAACTAAAGGTGCTCTGTCAGCAGTGTTTGTGTTCAAGCACTGCTGCTTCTTTCCATTGTGATAATTCTCTGTCAAATGTATTTGGTTTTTTAAGAAGGATGGCATAATTTCCATGGGGGAAATACAAGTATATGCTAGAGAAGGATACTGAATATAGGTTGCGGCTAATTGGAGTTGTTAGGTGCCCATTTCTTCTCTTCTACCCTGCTCTCAAATTACTTAGTATTTTTTGGAAAATTCAGGGATACTTTAGCAGTTTTTCGGAGTGAAGTGAAATGAAAGTGGAAGTACATTATCCATTTATAAAGGAAAAATTAAAAATAGATTCTGTCAAGTCCTAAAGTACTTTCACGGTTTGAAATAGGGCCTTTGACAGGGGACTGGTGTAATGCCAGTGATAACCACGGGTTTGTTGGAAAACAGTGGCAAAATTACCCATAGAGTCTGACTGGGTTATGCTCTTGTCTAGAGCTGCTAAAATGAGGTGAACTTGCCCTGGATAGCCGAGGTGGCTATGTTATAGAGAACAGGAGAGTTCTAGAAACTCTGGACAGTAGAGAAACTTCCATTTCCATTTTATATGTGTCTTGCACAGTGAAAAGCAGGGCACAGAAGTGGCCTTATTTGAGTACGTTCTGAAAGTGGTGCTCTGGCAAGGGAACTGGAATGACCGCATGGTAGAAAGTGGATTTAGAAAGGCTTTTGTGCTTACGGTTAACCTAAGACAAGAGTAAGCTTTGGCAGGCCTAAAGAAGTGGGAGGAGGAAGATGGGGCAGTATTTTGTACTTGTTTTAGAAGGCTTTCAAAAAAGCTGGATTCCCCTTCTGGTCAGTGAAGTTACTGGTAAAAGATGTCTTCTGAAGTGGAGAGGATCAGCTGCTGCTTATTGTGTTTGTACAATAAAGATCTATACAGTAAGTATAAATATGTTCCAACTGCTGATAACTTTGATTATTTGTGTTTGTGTTCTTACATCTGAAACTATATTAATGTTTTAAAGCTGCGAGCTCAAGTCTTCAAGAACTACAATGCTAGGACTTCTAAGAGGCAATGTGATACTGTAATTAGGGTTCTGGTTTTGAGACCTGGATTTAGTATTCCGATGGATGAATTCATGGTCATCCTTAGGCACCTCATTAAACTGCATAAATTAGAAATCCAGTCAAGGGAGCGGAAGATTGGGCTGCCAAAGGTCTCTCTGACTGGAGAGAGCTCGGGGGATTCTCCAGCTTTGGTGCTTTGATCAAATACATAAATGACATTATGAATCTGGGCACTGGAGCCTCAGTTTCTCACCTGTGAAAATGCTGTAAACTTTTTTCCAATTGCACTTTGAAGCAACAACCTTGGGTCAAGAACAGAGGGATGGAATTTGTGGAATACATGCAATGAAAGCATCCTGCCTTGCTCAAAGAGACAAAATGATTAGGGGAAGAAATCTGCTTTGTCTGTGGACAGACTGTTTGTAAGGTGCTGACTTAATTTGCTGGAGAGGTTTAAAAGCATGGAATGGACAAGAAGAGAAGGTACTGTCTCACTGTTGAGGCCACCCTTGAGGAATAGATGTGCCTCTTACACAATCCTTGCGCCAGCTGAGAAACTTGGTTTCACTTTTCACTGTTGTTAATATGTCTCTGTGTGCTCAGGCTGCTTTCAAGCTGTTAATTCTGGGAACTCACAATGCAGATCAGTGAGAACTAATATTCTGAAGCTATAATAAATAGAATCCTACAAAATGCTAAATCACTTAGGAGATGCAGCGGTATTTGCTCAGTATTACTGAATCATCTCATTAGAGACTTGCATTAATGTTTGCAAGGAAGTGGAGTGGTGATTGTGTGAGTTCTATAAGACGTAATTCTTAGATTAGCATTTGAATGCTGATGTAAGACATGATGTCAAACTGAAAAAAAAAGAAAAATTAAATTAGTTCTATTCTCCAGTTTATTAAGTGAGCACTTGTCATCTTTTTCCTCTCTCAGAGAAGTTTATATAGTAACATACAGCATGACTGCAGAGTTACATGAGGAAGGCATAGCCATGACTTCCAAATTCTTAATTCTGTCACTTCTGTAGCAGTAATTGCAAAGTGCTATCTATAGACAGAACTGAACATGCAGCATACTTTGCTGTTTGTTGGTTGGCTATATTTTTGTGATATTTTGATTGATTCTGTGGAAAAAAAATGGTGCTGTAATGCCAGTGTTATACTCTCCTATGCCACAAAGTAGTAGTGAAGACAGATACTCTGATGAGGCACTGTGCTCTGCTGTTGGATTAGCTACAGTTTAGTTGAAAGTAAGAAATGCTTTTGTAGATATTCAGTGTTAATTACTTGTGTAATACAGCTTCATGAAATGGCAGCATGTGCCTGCTGCAGTTAGGTGGAGTTTACTGTTATACAACATAAATAATATGTTACAGTATATGCTATAGTATAGCATAATTTTTTTCTTGAGTATTCAAGAAAGTTGCTTCTGTACATCTGTGTTACAACTGATTGCCAAAAATGTTTGTACAGCATAACTCAGGAGCCTCTAATTGTATACCCAAATTCTTGAGACTTCAATTTCATGTGCTATTTGAATATTTATAGCAAAAATAAGGGCATTTTCAGTAATTCTGAGGACCACCACAGACTAACGTCTTTTGACTTCTATTTTTTTATTCTACCTTTTGAGCAACTGTATTTGTAAATCAATTTTTGAGAGATACTGATGACTTCCATTTATGATGAAACAGGAGGAAAAGTAATGTCACAGGCACAGTGAAAGCCAGCGAATCTGTCTGAATACTTGATAATTCATTAGATATATATGATAATTCTGTATGTAAATGAGCCTTCTTTAAATAAATTGATGTGGAAAATAAGTTGGTTGTATGCCTGGAAACTGTTACAAGAATATTGAAATAAATTATATAATTTTATGCAAAAGTCAAATGGCATTGTATTCTTTCAATGGCTGGGAAAGCCAACTTAAAATCATTTAGGTCCTAGTTCCTGGAGTTTTTTTCCTCTGTAACAGATTTTATACAAAAACCTGTAAAGCTTATTTACCCAATGAGATTTTGAAAGTTACAGATGCAAGAGATGAGTATCATAAAAATGTTCCTCTTCCCTAATACTGCCCTGTCTTGATAAAGTTTCTGCCTTATTACTATACCAATATTCTTGTTCACATCTCAAAACCTTAAAAAGCATTGCAAATCTCTTAAAAATGTATCTGGTAATTCCTTATTAATGTTGCTGCAGCTGATGGTGTCATTATCGGGATCACTTCCCAAACTGATAGGTGTGCTGTGTGTTCTCAGCAAAAATGGAAATATTTTAGTGTTACACTCGCTGTAACTAAAGTATTTCCAAATCACTTTGTTTTATGCATGCCTGGTGCCCCACAAACCTTAAGTATTGTTGTTGAAATGGTTCCTTTAACATTCATAGCATATTTGCATTTGCTGTTCAACTACTTAACTCCTTGTTCCATGTGAAACATGTTTATCTCCTGTACTCTCAGACAGCATAGGAAAAATGTTCACCCTACTGCATGAAAATTACCACATGAAATGTTTTTAATCTTAAAAAAAAAAAAGGTCTAAAATACAAATTCCAAAATGGAATTTTGTACAGAACTGTTGGTGTTTTTTTTCATTAAACAGTTTGCTTGCTTACAAGCCTTCTGTTTACCCAAAATTACAGCACAAAAGTTGAGGATGATTTTTATTTAATGCAAAAATATAAGTTCAAAGTCACCTATGACTTACCTAAGGATTTAAAAATAAAACTGTGAAAATGTGCTGGTTAAAACGGTCCTTTTCTTTCCAACATGGCAGGGGCAGAAAGCATACAGGGAAAAAAATTCCTACACCATGGACTGTTTAAGTTTTCTTTCTTTGTTTGTTTTTCCCCCCTAAAACAGGTTTTCAAGACTTCTATGAATTTTTATTCTAGCTGTTACAGATAAATTTCTCTTGCTGTTAGCCCTGGAAATAAAAAGGGCATTTAAGTAGATTTATATCGATTAATTAATGCACATTCTGTCTCAGCTTTACAGTTGTGGATTCTGCACACATATTGTGTGAAGGGGTTTTATTTACACTTCTCTTTGAGGTTTGGCTCATTTGGCTTTGTTTCCCCTGGCAAAGAAATATAAAATGTCATATTATGATCATGTACAATGAATAAACATATTCAGCACTTATACACAGCTTTTGTTTCATCACTTTTCAGTAAGCTAATTACAGTCTTTCAGAATTCCTGTGAAGCAATTTTCATGCTTGTAGGCATTTCTTACACCTTTCTTGGGTTCCACTTTTTAATTCTTCCAAGCCTTTAATGAAGTAAAAGAGTAAGAGCTGACCAAACTAAGGTAAGATATGTCAAGGTATATATTATGGGCTTTTTTCTTTCTTAATGTTAACTAATTGATTACTCTCATACTGTCATGGTAAGGCTGATGCTTTCTAAGTGACTATAATTGATAAAGAGCCTGATATAGTTAGTTGCATCTTTCAATGTGCAGTTCGCTCTGAGTTTTGTCTGCAATTGTGTTATTTCGCTCAGGGATTAATTTTAAAGGAGGACTTGGTTGTTGCCAAACGTGGAGATGCAGCACCTGACGCCTAGGCAAACAGATGACAGAGCAGAGGCAGAAGGCATCCAGGCCTCCCGTTCCATGTGTGGAAACGGCTGTACGGGAACCCTGTGTTTTCAGAGAAGGTGCTGACATGGGGCGCAGGAGCATCTCCAGGCTCTCACCCGTGAAGTTCAGGCACCTGCAGAGACAGGTTTTCTGCCTCCTTACCTGTTAACGTACAGAATGCTCTGCCGGGGTAATCACGTAGGGTTTCCTTGAAGCAGGTGAGCAAGGCTCAGTCTTTAAAATGCTGCATTTATTAAAACAACGCAGCAGAGAAGGACCTGCAAACTGGTTAAGTCCGTGCTTTCCTGCAGCGGTGGTGTCTATAGAAAGGTTGTTCAGGAAACTGAGAAGTGGCTTTTAACAGCCATTCATGGCCTGGAATAGGTTTCAACTCTTGTCTTCCACTTCCCAAGAAAATGCCTTGGATGTCGTAGATCAGGAAATGCATTGGGTTCTGGTCCTAGATGGCTTATGTACACATGTAATTGTTATTTTGGTCTAGGATCTGTGTTTGTGAAATACAAAACAATTCTGTAAAAAGGGTTAGGGTCCAGGAGTGCTCCCTCAAGCTAGCTGAAGGATCCCTTTGCCTCCTCTTCCTTCTGTCCAGTGACTTGTGTTATGTGCATAATGGCCCTATTTGAACCTAGGGAGTTTGTGTACCCGTGGCCTAAGGTTAGGGAACTGGGAGACAAAGTTCAGGTTCCTTTAGGCAGAGAAGGGCCCTACAAATTGCTACGAGGGCTGGAGCGTCAGCAGGAGCTAGCTGCCCAGTGCAAATGAGGGAGTTTCCATACATGTGCAGAAGCCTAAGTTCCACATTCAGAGAATTTACAAAATAACTGCATGAAATTTACTTTAAACTTTCGAAGACTTTCTGTTCTAAGTTCCCCAACTGGAAATGACCTAGTATGTCAGCAGCAGCTTTCAAATATGAAACTCTTAGATTTTCAAAGTAAATAATTTCTTATAAATTGTCCTAATGTGTTTTTTTTATTTGGGTTTTTTTTTTTTGGTTTTTTTTACCATCCTTGTGTTTCGATAGCTACAAGTATCACTTAATGGAATTTTTAGCATTTAGTTTCTTTTAGCATTGTGCACTTACTGCTGATGTCCTGAGCTGGAAAGCAGCTGTGCAAAGTGTTTTCTTCTGTGTCCTGTCTCTCCTGTGTCTCCATACATAGATAGCTAGAGATATGTTAGTCTGTGCATAAAATATTTTTTACCAAATATTTGATTACACAGATATTATCTTAGTACTCTTGTTTCTCCCTCACCAAAACACAGTTTGTATTTTGGATATAAGGCTTGAATTTACAAGTAAAAACGTTCAACTGTGACTTTCAAAATTTCACTTTGTGAAGTAGAGTGTCTGTTATACCATAAAGCTTTGCATTTTAATTATTGCTGTTTGCCTTGTGTTAAAGAATTAACTTTTTGTTTTCAGTCCATGGCTATTCTGCCATTACAAGATAAGAAGGTATCTAGTAATGCTATCACAAAAATGTTTGGTTACTGTTTTGTCATCCGAAGATATTTAATATTTGCTTATGGGCAGACTAAACTGTTTTATTGCCACATAGGAGATCTTCAGGAAAACCTACCCAGAAGTGATTTCTTTTTCCCTGATGGTTCTGGGAAGTAACTTGCTCAAACCTGAAATGCTTGAACAGATTCTGTGTTAGAATCTCACTTCCTTCCCAGGTCTGATTAGTTTTCCCCCATATGCATATTGCATTTTCACCACCCAGTGGAGGGGAGCCCAGGGCTGTAAAACCAGCTGGTTTATTTCCATCAGAAGATTTACTCACCCCACAAGATGTCTCCATCAGTTTAGCTGAGCTGTGCAAATTCACGTGGGATGAGGACAGTGTTAAATTCAGTGTTTCGGGGGGGAAAAAAAAGGACTCCCATTTTGTTTAGGCAGAGGAACAGCTAGACTTAGTCAGGCTTGTTAATCTTTCTTAAGCTTGTCCACTCTCAGATTTACAACAGTAACTGGTATCAGACACAATTCACACACACACACCCCTTAATCATATTAGTTAAGTGACGTCGTCTCTCCACTTTCCCATATGAGCCTTTTTTTTCCTCATAATGTAATTGCATTAATACCTTTCCCACCCTGAAGTCTGTAAGTGTGTTAGGAATTTACCTCCTGAGAGGCAATATCTCCCTTTGTTAACTAAAATTGTATTTTCAAGCATATGTTTAGGATCTCTACATCAAATCATCTGTCACCGGTCATGAGCCAGACTTCCATGTCAGCTGACAAAAAAGAAATGGAAGTAAGTACCATCTTGAATTCTTCATGATTTTTGAAGTAGGTAAATTGAGGATAAGGCACTCCTCAAGAAAACTTTCTGTACTACGGAATGTGGTTCTAGTGACTTGGGAGGGCGGAGGAGGAGAAGCGCAGCTTGGCATTGGGACATACTGTGCTTCTGGAGTTCGTATCTTTTGGAAGGGGAAGCAAATGAGAACCTCAGCAAGGCATGCCCAGGACTTTCACACTAATTATTTGTAAAAATGTGATTGTTTTACTTATTCTAGCTAAATTTGTAGATAATGAAGTCCTGCAGGCTAAATTTCCCCTAAATCTCTTTTGGAGAAATCCATTTCGTCTTGCTGTTTAATGTTGCTAGTGTACAATTCTCCTCTACCTCTGCTCTAGCTGCTTTTAGGTAATGAGAGTCTGAAATGCATATGTGCATTCAGGAAATCGTTTGGCATTTGGTTGCATGATGAAACACAAATACTTCACATTCTCCATATGATGTTGATGTTGGTGGCTTCAGGTTAGTAACAAAGCTTTGTTTATAGTGTTAGTAAGAAAAGAAATTCTGTTTTCAAAACTAATATTAAATGTTGTGATGCAGTCTTTTAATCAATTGTTAAGATGTATTTAAATTACAAAGTCTGTGAAAAGTAGATTTAATGAAGCAAAACTTTCTTTTCCCCCTAGATTCTGTCCCATGAGTACCTGAAGACCTGGTAGCTCCCATCACTTCCCGGTGGAGCATTTGGGAAAAAAGAACCCCAAAACAAAAAACCCTAAACCAACAAACAAACTTCAGTACAGACTGTAATAATACACAGAAGTGCGCTGCAGGCTTTCCATACGGTTAGGGCATCCTAGTGTTCATTCTGTGCTTGGCTGCCTGTGTTTCACAGTATTTGCAGGAAATTAAGTATCATTCTGGCTTAACTTCTGTCAGATTTGCTTGAGATTTGTCAAGGACTTGGAAAAAAAAGCTGTTAAAGAAGTATATGTCTGCATGCTTAAATACTATGACTTCACTTGTTTCTTTTGAAATTGGGTTAAAAATACAATCCCAAAAGATGCTTTTTTTGTAGTGCTTTTGGATTTTTATTGTTTTATTACTGAAAATATTTAAAAGCAGTTCAAATCATAAGAATTAGAGCGCACCTTTCATTGAGTTGATAATTCCAGTCTTAAGAATGGGTTTGCTTTGAGGACACTGGGAATTCTCTGTCGAAGAAATAGTGCTTTAGGGACCTCTTTCCTAGATCAAGTCTATTACAAAGTCCATGCATCTGTATATATTATTCTTGCAGTGCTGCTGCAGGCCCTAGTAAGCTGCTTTTTTTCTTTTTCTTTTTTTTTTTTTTAAGTGGGACTCTTGTTTTATTTCCACTCATTTTAGTTTTGTCTCCACTCATTTCAGTTTTCTATTTATTAAGGTTTCAGAAGTCTGCAGACTGATTTGCTAGCAAAATGCAGATATTGATACAGAAATGCCATTTTAGCCTGTGACACACTGCCTTTCAAAGTGCTTAATCTAAGCTAATTTGTGTCACTAGCTAGGGAGTCTCTGGTTCAAGGGTACAGAAACATGGAACTGTTGGGGTACTCAGAACAATTGCTCTCCATCCATCCGTACACCACAAGATACAAAGTATGTCTCTTTCATCGAGTGAGGGGAAAGCTATCCACATCATCATGTGACTTTTAGCTTTGAAGCTATTCTGGTATGTCCCTTTTCATTTACTTAGAGAAAATTCAACCAGGAGCAGGTATTTAGGAACCTGCAGACCTATCTCAATTGTTAGGTCTGATTTTTGCGTGTACTGGCTACTGGAATTTGGGTTTCATATCCCAGGTCAGTTATAGCATCTTTCCTCAACACTGAGCTGTTTCAAGGAAGGGAAAGATTGTAGTAACTTTTGTATTATTATTTTCTGTTTTAAAGATTAGACTGACTTTATTAGGTACATAGATTCGAGACGTTCTGCGTCATTCTTTGCTCAGAGAACGTCCTGTTCATGTATTTTCTGTAACACAACATGAAGGATCTCCTTCATGAAAATGACTCCTTGAAATTATTTTTGACTAAAAATCCTGAAGTGACACTTCCTAAGTTATTTCCTGCCCCTGTTAAGGAAAAAGAAAGACAGAGTCCTTTTGAGAACTCCATCCGTAGTATTTAGGAACAAGCCTAAAACATTTTAAAGTGTTAGCCTCCTGTTATAAGATACTTAGTCAAATGGTCCAAAGAGTGGCTATTGCAATGCCTCAAATCGTCCCATTCTTTTTCAGCATGTTCTATGAAATTTCTGCTCTTCTCCATCCTTTTTTTTCTTGCCCCTTTTGTGAGGGTGACAGAGCACTGG
>VZSC01007695.1:205456-235173 GCA_013398225.1 Steatornis caripensis
CTTTTTTTTTTTTTTTTTTTTTTTTTTCGTAAGAACCAGCTCCTGCGGCTGCAGGGAGTTGTACCCGGCGGCAGACGGGAATGAGCTTGCGCTCAGCGTTGCACCTTATCTTGGAAAATTCAAGGACGAAAGTTTTGTTCTTGTTAAGGGTCGCAGAAGGGAGTGTCTTTCCACGGAGTAGGAATTTATAGTTATCTAAGAATTTCTTCTTTGCGTTTCTTCTTCCTTTGAAACTGGTTTGCTGGCTTTGATGTGAATTTAAAGGAGGCACTCGAGGCTATTGCTCAGAAGGATCAAACTCTTGTACTAAAGATACGGCAGAAAACTTGTAACAGTTTCATGTTCCAAAGAAACATGAAAGGAATTTAAATTTATAAATAAATACATTTATATAAAGGAATTTAAATACATATATAAATATTCCAAAGGAATTTAATAGTGTGTGAACAGCTCAGTATCTCCTTAATAGTTGAACACCAATTTTATAATTATGTTGTATTGTCCTGAGACAAAAACCCCCCAGGATTTTCGTAGTTTGTCACTGCAAAATCAATTGCCATTATATTAAATGTGACTGTTTTGACCCAATTACAAAGTTTTCGTTAGCGCTGCTTGATTATACCATTGACAGTAACCCACTCCACATCCTACCGACCTGAAGTGAAATAGTTTGTGAATGTTACTTTCGTGACTCAGAAGCACATTAAAAACTGTGTATTTATAAAATGTGGGTTACAAATGGCAAATCAAACTACAGCACTAATCAGTCTTAATTGTGTATATACCCACACACTTAAATATGTCTAAAATACTTGCCTTTCGTTGACTGTTGTAGAGTGTAGTAGGCATTGCAGGAAAATTGCGAGCGTGTTGGCATTGCATGATGGTCTGGTTTTAGAATCTCTCATTTAAGCTATTCTCTTACAAAAGTCATTTAACTCTATTCGGCACTGATAAAGTAAAAACAGTAGAACAACAAGTGGTTTGCAAAAATCCATACATAAGCACTTAATTTTGTCACATTTTTCTCCTTAAATTTTGTCTTGGCAATTACCATTTTTGTTATTTTGAGACCAAACACAGCAGCTCTTTCTTGTTAATTGTTTTGGAAAAAAGTTGTGAGACAGAGTCAAGGGAGATTCAAATTCCTCATTTTAGCCATACAGGCAAAGGATGAGGGAAAACACAAAACATGTTAATATTTACAGTAGGTGATGTGTCTCTGTAATTGCTTTGAGATGACTGCTGTCTTTCTTCATATTGAATGCATTTATTACATTTAGATGCAAAATCACCTCTTAACAGAGAGGAAAATGAAAGATGAAAAATCTTTAACTGTTGCTTGTAGTAGAAGAGGGTAAGGCTAAAATTTTGGTTGTGGTGAAACTTTCATTTGGCCCCAGTAATAATCAAGCTTGAAATTGGCATCTTGAGTAGATGAGCAACATCAGAGTGATTTTTATCTTTCAGTAATACCTTTCAATGATTGCTGCAAAGGGAGGAGGGTAGAGCTAAGCAGTACCCTTCTGAAAGGAATTTAGAAAATCTCTTTGGTAATTTATTTGAGCTGTTTGGAACAGTTCACTTAGTTTTCTGGGTTTCTGGAACAGTACGCTAGTGCATAAAAACTCCACAGGCATATAGCAACAACAAAAAAAGAACTTTTCAGAATTGGATGCACAAACTGCAAGCAATGAGTTAGAAGGTCTGGTTATGGGCAGAAATCAGAGAGGGGAAAGAGGACTTCACCGAACAGGAAGTGATCAAAAGTAGTTGGGTATTTCTGGCATTTTATAACTTAAAAGAGAAACTGACAAAACTGAAATGGTTTTGAAATGTTACTTCCAAATTTTGCAATTGCTGTTATCAATATAATTATCAATACAAACATTTTGAGATCTCTGATAGGTAAATTGGGCACAGTATTATCTAGAAAGAAGTCAACCTTATCCAAAATATACATACAACGTGGTTAATTTGGGAATATTGTTTTTTTGCCCTTCCTCCCCGCCCCCGCAAGTTACTCGTTTCTCTGAGTAAGTTAGGAAGTTAGTCTACTCTCAGTCTGTTTTCACAGGGGTTAACAAAATCTAGTTTACTATGTAACAGTGGCTTACCCTTCTCCCACTCCTTGGTGTATGTGGCTGTTCTGAAGCGATGTGTATGCTGGCTGGCCAGCTGCTGCTAGGAAGCAAAATCTGCATTAGCCAAGTGGTACCTGCCTTCCTTCCATTTGACTCAGATATTAATCCTGAATACCGTCCAGTGCCTGATTTTCATGTAGCGTTTAGTTATTTATATAAAGATTTGCTTTTTATCCTGCAGATCTTATGAAAAAATGATATTCTAAAACTTGTCTTTCTTTATCCTAGGATAGATTATTTTGCAAAATAAAATAAAAATTGAATATTCCCTGCATGCTGAAGTAGAATTTTCTTTTTTTTTAAGAAATAAATTTATACAAGACAGTTTTGAAAATGGCCTTTCTAGAACATATTTTAGAACATATTTTATTTAATCAAAGAAGATTTATTCTTTTCAAATAAGAAAATTAAGCTTCTGGATGGCAACAAACTAAGTTTCTAGCTGTAGTTAGAGTAGTTACAATCAAAACACAATGTTTAAGCTCCCTTTTCCAGCAGTTCAGCCCATACAAAAAGAATTCATCTTCATCCGCACTGTCTTTGAAGGGCACCTTAGCCTCCCATGGATTCAATACCATGTTTGGGGACTAACATTTCTTTGTGATTTCTTAGGGAGACAAATTCTGCATGGAAATTTTTCAGCTGCATGTTCTTCTCCATACTTCATGCTGGTTGTCATCTTCATTTTTGTTGCAGCAAATAATAATTACCAACTGTGCTACTACATCATATTTTCAGAAATTATAACAATTTTTATGCACATACACACTCATGAATATTAATTTGTCTTAGGAAGAAATATTACAGATCCAGGGTATCGCATTTTGTTTGTTTTCAGAATATTCCCTGTTGTGACACTGGGATTTACAGAAATTACTGAGCAGCTCACCGAGTCCAACCAGTGTACTAAATCCTGTACAAATATGTAGGTAAAAAGTGCCCACTAGTTCCCTTAAAATCTGAGAGGAAAAAAAGATGCAGTTCAAAGAGTTAAGATAGATCACATACTTATTGCTCAGCCTTATTTTTTCCCCCCAATTTATCAGTGTAGAAGAGATGCAGGATAAAAGGAGAGATGAAATAAAAACTTGGAGCACATGAAAAGCAGCGGCAAAAGGAAGCTATCGCTGTGCAGAGCCTGACTGTGCAACTGAGCTGGTGAATGTAACATAGAGGGGTCAGAGCCAAGATGTCCGTTTTAGTTAAATGTGGATTTGAATATTATGGAGGCCATCAAAGCTCATAGGCTACTAGAGAAACTTTCCCATAGGTTTCTGCTTTTATGCCCTACTTAGCTGATGGTTACCTATGACATAGCTTAGTGAAACAGATCTGTGAAAAATGTGTCGTGTCATCATATTACAAAATCTATTCCATTTTCAACTTCTATTCCCCCCCTCCCTCCCCATTTACCCCCTCCGTCCTGTCATGGTTTAAAGCTGGGCTGGCTATTAAATGCCCAAACCAGGACACTGTCCCGCCCTGTTTGTTCTGTAGAAGCAAAGGAAGAGCAGAGTTGACAAAGGTTGATGAGATTTCTTTCTGGTTATGCCAACCCCAATGTGCATAGGCACTTTGGAAACGGGAAGAAGAAATCCCTGCCCTGAGTAGTGTCCATCTGCTATGGGCAAGGGAAAGACTGTACTGGCAGGTTGCTCAGGGTAGTGTTCAATCCTTACTTTCCCAAGGGCCAAGGGCTTCTGGTTTCAATGGAGATTTTTTTACTTTGTTTTGGGGAAAGGGTGGGGGCCAGTGGCAACAGTAGCAGCGTTTGCCAGGGTTGAAATTAGAAGTGTAGCCGGAAAAGATTTTGTTAATAAAAGAAAAGCTGGCAAAAGCAGAACGGGAGTGAGTAACTTGAGCAGTTGGTGGATTTTGAAGTATGTGGGGATGTATAAAACTACTGAATGTTCTTAAAGTTCTGTTGATTCTGAATCAGGGGAAGTTTGTCAGATATAGGCCAGATTCCAGGGTGGTAAAAGTGGTTATTTGGTAAAAAATGAAACCAAAAAACCCCACAATAACAACAATGACCTTATGTTGTTGATCTTCCCAAGAATGCCTATTGCTAACAAAGCCAAACGTCCAAGTAGATATTACTCTTAAGTGTTGTAAATGTAGGTTTAGCTTCTATTTAACATTTAAAGTGAAATGAAAACTTTTTTTGTTTTATGCATGTAAGTGGAAGGGGATCAAAAATGTTCATAATGAGAATGGGAGAAACACCTCAAACTCAAACTGTTTAGAGCTGATTGAGTGATAATATATTAAGGCTTCTCCTGTCTACCGCCTCTTATTCTTTTAACCTTTTATGCATTCTGTTGTCTTAATAGCAATCAGTACAAACTACATAGAACTCATAAGACATTACAAATCTGAATTTTTCCAGAGATACAAAAGTACCACCTCTCCATTATAAATTTTACCCCTGTGGTAGAGTCATGCCCAATTAATTGCATTGTTATAGGTATGATTAATGATCAGACTTGTGAATATCTTCTGGCTAAACATAGAAAACTAATTACTTAAATATTAAAGCATGCACATTCCCTGCCAAAAGTGTGATAATTATACCAACTTCCCTAGTGTGGTGTCACCATGTATGATTTAGCTTTGTGTTTGCTAAGGCACTGGAGGATGCAGAGATCTGCTTCTGCAAATCTCACTAGAACTGTGAACAAGTGAAATAAATTCCCACTGACTTTTGCAACTGGCTTAATTTAAACCTCTTTTAAATCCTTCTGGATGTGTATCTGCATCTTTAAAGTGCTCGTTGTTTTAAAATGTAGATTTGTATGACAAATGTAGGTTACAGAAGTTCCAGCTGTAAAGGGTTTTCTTTTGTTGACTATTGCTCCTGAACAGGGGTTGTCTTTCTTCAGCTATGCTCTGAAATGTTTTCATTTCATCAATTTTGAGATGTATTCCTTCTTTCTGTAGAGTCAGAACTGGTTGTGTTTGTTTAGGGAAGAGAAAGAAAACAGTCATCAATACAGTAATATAAATATAATAACATATATAAAAAAGTCACACAGTGTTACTGTTTGCAAGCTCCAGCCATGGTTTTGGAGCCCCGGTGTATTACAGAACAAAACAAAACCCTCTACATCAAAGAATTCCATGTGATTGTACAATGTGAAACAAGTGGAATAAAGCAAAAAGGAAGCAAAGTAGCAAAGAGATGGCACATGCCTACCCTTACTCCCTCAGAAAGGTGATAAAGTGTTGAGAAAATTAGCAGCCCTTTTATCTCAGAGATTGTGTACTATGTTGTACATGGCCGTGAGCTGTACTACATCTATCAGCCTGGCTTGATGAGAGTGGCAACTCCTTTGTGAAAGAACACAGCTGAGTGTCTTTGAGGGAGATGAATGTGATTAATCTTGACGGCTCTAATCCAGTGTGTACTAGTGCATTGAAGAAAGATTAAAAAGTTGATAATATAGAAAACTTATCTGAGGTAATTTATCTTCTGGTACGGTCCAAACTAGTAGTTTTGCCTTATTCCCTGGGGATTTCTGTGTGCATTTCTTGGTAGATGCTTATTTTACTAGATGTTCATCTATTTAGAAAGCTGTTCATTTTTTCTATTTAGAATGGATAGGAGCTGAACTTGTAGTTTATATTGGCCTGGAAACCAATGCTGATGTGAAAGAGCATGAAGTGAAGACATCTTGTCTCTGTCTCCATTGGAATACCTTGTTTCAACGGCAGTCATTAGCTGGGGGAGATTTACATTTTGTAATGTATGCCATGCATGCACTAGGATTGCAGTTTTGTTTGTCTTGTCTGGGAGCTGATGGAATAAAAATCTCATGTTCTGTCCTCTGCCACGAGTGCTTCTAGCATCACCTAAACACAACCTTGTTCTGAAGGCGTTAAATTTTGTCATTTTGTAGTCAGTGTTGATTGAAAAAAACGTTCTGTCTAATGAAAGTCCTCTCAGGACCTCGGGTCTGAACTTTCACTTTGAAAGATTTAAGTAACAAAGGTGAAGAAATCCACTGCATTTCTGCTCTACTGTGGGAGAGCAGAACCACACAAAAATGAGAAAGTTTGCTGTAAAGAGTAAAAGGCACAGCTGAGAGAGTTGCACGAGTGGTGTGAAGGAGACCGTGCTAGAAGCACAGAGCCAGTGCTTGCTGTCTATCAGAAGGGCTTGAAAAAGGGTGAAAGAAAATCAGTATAGTGACCGCTGGGGGTGAGAAAGCATCGTTCAGAAAGCTGAATTTATATCCAAGAGAAGTTGTTCAAAAGGACCTTTAGCCTTGGCAGGTTAGAAGTGAAAGCACAAATGGGCAAGCCGAAAAGTGACTCTGAGGAGCAGGTAGGAGTGTCTGAGTAGGCCCGGATTCTTCAAACTGTTAGAGAGACTGTGGAGGTGAGATATAATAAAACTCTGAAAAATCCTGAGTGGCACAGTGGAGATTGATGGCCATTGCTTTTTTTCACTATTTCTTCCAAAACAAAGAGGCGTGCGGTATCACTGGTGTCTAAAACCCAAAGAGAGTCTTTGCGTGAGACACCTGAGGACTCCCTTTGGGTTAAAGTTTACGTGGGTTGGGGGAGTGAATGGATACATTTTTAGAAGAGGGACCTTCTGAATGTTGCTAAATACACTGAAACTGCAGGAAACAACCTGGGCCGAAAACAGTGGAAGGCCGAAGTGTTGCTGAGGGAGAATATCTTACATGCTTATGTGTTTTAGCACTGATGTTGATGGCTGAACTTGCAGATGAAAGTGATGACTGTTAGAAAGGTGACTGTTTATCCTGTTTTCCAGTAAGGATCAATTACTCTGATCAATTACTCGATAACGCATTTGGAATAGATGCCCTTGAACAGTTTAATCACACAAAAAAAGCACTAAAGCAAAAATGTTCAAAAAAATGTGATGTCTAATGGTTTTGTTTTCATGCTGTCTTCCCAGGAATTTCATGATCATATTCTTTTGGATATTCCTGTCACTAGAGAGCAGATGAATCGCTATCGAGCTGCAGCTGAAACTGCTCAAAGTGAACTTGCAGCTCTTTCGGTGAAGTATGATTGTGCCCAGTCAGAGGTATGTTTAAAAATACTTCCAAATCCTTCTCCAAACCTGAGGATTCTCTGCAATCACTTTCTGCAAAGGATAGACAGTTTGCAGAAAGTCCAAAACTTCTTGCTTTTGATACAGAACTTTTGTTTCTTGTAACATAGAATTTCCATACAATTTTCACTCGGCTTGCTTCTGTGTTCAAGAACAGATTATGAGCTTCTATTTGAAAGATTTTAAGCAGTCTAGCTTTTAATCATCATCATCTAAATGCAATCTTTTGTAATTAAACCTGAAAGTTAATATTTCAAAATTGTTATTGTATGAAAGTTCTGATAGATTTCCTTCAGTTGCTGGTGAGTTAAGATATAACTGCCCATCCTCACCTATTCCTCCACTTTATTCAAGTTACAGTTTCCCAGATTTGCTTTGCTTTCATCACCACTGAAGTGCATAGAATCACAGAATAGTTTGGGTTGGAAGGGACCTTTAAAGGCCATCTAGTCCACCCCCACTGCAGTGAGCAGGGACATCTTCAGCTAGATCAGGTTGCTTAGAGCCCCATCCAGCCTGGCCTTGAATGTTTTGAGAGATGGGGCACTTACCACCTCTCTGGCCAACCTGTTCCGGTGTCTCACCATCCTCACAGTAAAGAATTTCTTCCTTTTATCTAGTCTAAATCTACCCTCTTTTAGTCGAAAACCATTACCCCTTGTCCTATCACCACAGGACCTGCTAAAATTTTGACCCCAATCTTTCTTATAGGCC
Source organism: Steatornis caripensis (assembly GCA_013398225.1). NCBI lineage: Eukaryota > Metazoa > Chordata > Aves > Caprimulgiformes > Steatornithidae > Steatornis > Steatornis caripensis. The sequence goes on from VZSC01007695.1 coordinate 213,404, forward strand.
CCCTTTAAGTACTGAAGTTGCCATTGAGCTAATGAGGTTGATTTCAATCTCTCTAGCTACAGAACATACATGCATCCTTTTCTGCTGTTCCTGCTGTGGGAATGATGGCTCTTAGGAGAGAGGATTTAATGGAGGATAGTTTTTAGAGTTTATTTTATAGTTTTGATTTTTATATTTATTTATATTTTTAATAATTTTTAGAGTTTCTGTGTTTTCACACTTAATGTTTTTTTTCCACATATGACTGAGTAAGATTGATTTGATCCAATTCAGCAATGCGGGCAGTGGTCAGTTTTAAAATGGAGTCAAATATGCCTTTAGGAGACATGAAGTGCTTACATTTATTTGCATACATACAAATATTCACAGTTATATAAAGTTCAGCGGAACCACGTGAACGTTCATCCAACCAGCACTTTAAACATTTGTACATTTTACAAATGTGTATTTCCATTGCACATTGTAAAATACTTTGCAATATACTTGCATAGCGTATGAATGTTAAAAACGGCTCTGTCACGGAAATAAAATGTCTTTAGTTGTGGATAGCTGAATATGGGAAACGGCAAGAACCTATTAGAATTGAAATTTAAAGTACTGATTGTGGGTTATATTGTATGAGAATGAGTTGTTAATACAGTATCCAGTCAGAACTACAGGGGTGGGTGTCTAATCTTGAATTTGACCAGTTGATCCTGAAATTACTGCAGAGGTCCCCTACCCTTAATGGCTACCCACAATCAGTACTTTAAATTTCAATTCTAAAAAAACACACAGAACCTCATTTTCTCATAGAAAGAATTTATTACTGGCAATGTTGAATGCCAGCATGACTGAGTGATTTACAGATTCTTTCAGCACTGTGATTGCAAAAGGGAAGGAATAGTCAAGAAAGCAGCTGTTCATGCTCTTGTTAATAAAGACCTTCATGACCCAGCTGAGGTCAGAGCCCTGTTTTGCTGAGTGCTCTGTAAAACTCATGATATGGGATTATTCTTGCTTTTTTTGGTATTGGAACTGACCACAAAGACAATGGACTGAGGAAAAAATATCACATTTTGCACATGGGGAGTTGAACCACAGAGAAATTTTGAGGTTGTAAACGCTTTAAGCTACCATAGCTTGGTTCAGCTGCCAAACAAAGCAATCCTATTGTTTCTTCAGCTGCTCGTTTCCTTCCCCACACTGCCCCATCCCTTGTGTTGGCACAGATGTGTGTGTAGTTCTACAGTGCACTGTGTTGTTGGGGAGCTGATGCAATTGAAAAATAAAGACTCTCCTTCGTTGTTTTTTAGCAGCACCGGTTTCCCAATCTTATTTCACCTTATAGCCATGTAAGTGCTTCTGCTAGCATAAAGAAGATGGTGGCGTACAGAAATGAAGCCCCTGAGCCTGGGTAAAGGTGGAGCTGCTTTTCTCAAAATCACTGCTGCTTTATATCAGCTTCAAAGTGTCTGATAAACCAGTGCTTGCAGGTGAAGCGTAAGCTCACCAGAGACTACGGTGCTGCTGCAGTAGTGATCCTCCTACCTGACTCCTCGATGTTAGCCAGCTCCCCTTCCTCCTTCTCCTCTGTAGAAAGTGAATTCTTTTCTGTCAGCTGCATTAGTTAAGTTGTTTGTGGAGGAGCCGGACAAATACCAGAGCTGGTGCAAGGGAGAGGACAGGTGTGCATGGCTGGGAGCAGGAGAAGCAGGTCCTCTTTTTTCCGAGACAGTCACCATTCACTTGGCTCTCTGGCCTTTTGAAATTTCTCCGAGTGTGTTGGGTTTGGTCACGCTGGAAGCTTCTGGCAGAGCCATGAATTTCTCAACGTCCTGAATTGCAGCTTAATGTCTTAAATATTTATTGCCTTAAAAAGTTTGCCACAAGTTCAAAGCCCTAGCATGCCTCATAAAGAGCAATTAATGTAGCTTAATTATTTGCTTGTTAATTTTATGTAGTAGGAGATAAATGCTGCTTGCTGCTTACAATTGGAATCATCAGGAAAACTGAAACATGCCTTAACACTTTTTGTGGACAAAAAAATCCACTTAAAATTACTTGTTCCTTTTAACAAACTAAAACACATTGAAATTTTATGTGCTGGTGTGTCTGCATCAAGCCCAGTGCTTTAGAGAATGTTGTAGCAGAAATAGTTTAGTGGAAAATTGTGTTTTTCATGAATAGAGAGAGATGAAAGTGAAGAAAAATGTCTGAACTCCATGAACTGTTGGGAAGCTCTCACATAATCTCTGAAACAGGTCCTTGACTTTGGTGGTGATGTCCCTCCTCCCACCCTTCCTTAAAAGGCTGTCTTGCTGTTTCTGTGTAAATCCAGCTACATTTAACTGCATTATCAGACCAAATAATAACTATTTGCATAAGCTGAGAAGAAGTTGCCTACACCACAACTCTTCAAAAATTTCTTTGCCTCTGAGTATGCTGCAAAGCATCAAAAGCTCCACCTTCATAGGACAAGGTACTGTGCTGTTTTGTTGTAGCAAACCTGCTACAACTCCCCAAAGCTACAGATTGTCTGTGGAATTGTGCACAGGAATGGGGAGCAGGGAGGAGGCAGGCAAAAAAGAGGGAACAGAGGTGTTAATGGCTGTATTGTAATGCAGATGTATAAGGGAGGTGAATTAAGGCTGCAGCAGAACTTAAGGTGGGCTTTTCCTAAATCCTGAATTTGTAAATAAATTTATCTTCTGAGAAGTGATTTGTCTTGAAAAGTTGTTTTGTATTACACAACAACAGCTNGTAATGCAGATGTATAAGGGTGGTGAATTAAGGCTGCAGCAGAACTTAAGGTGGGCTTTTCCTAAATCCTGAATTTGTAAATAAATTTATCTTCTGAGAAGTGATTTGTCTTGAAAAGTTGTTTTGTATTACACAACAACAGCTTTTAGTTTTACAAACCTTTTTTCTTCCATTGCTTTCTCCTAGTTATATGAAAACAAAGTTGCGTCCCACCGCTCAGTCTTGTAGTGATAGAAGACTGAGCCCTTTGTTCCAAAATGTATTTCTCAAAATTTGTAGCGCGGTCACATATTTCAGCCCAGGCAAAATTATTCTTCCTTTTTTTCAAATGAGTTTTCTCCATTTCTGTCTATAGCTTCTTGAACTCAGGTCCAGAATGGTCTCTAAAGAAGCCTCTTTTCAAGAGCTGAGGGCTGAAGCTGAAAGCTACAAGGAAAACAGTGCCAGACAGATGTCTCGCCTCCTGTCTTTGCAAACCCGAATTCAGGAGATGGAGAAGGAGGCATGTGCGCTTGCCACTTCTAAAAACCAGGCTGAGCTGACAGCTCAGGTGGCATCCAAGGAAAACTCGGAGCTGAAGGAGGAGCTTCATGAGCAAAATGCCAAACTCAAGTAAGACTCATGTGACATGAGAAACAATTTTTGTTTGGGATGACAGAAGAGTGCAGTTGTCAACGCAGAAAAATATGTTGGTGGACAGACCTTATTGCAGATCTGAATTCTGTTACAATGCCTTGCACAACCATTGCACCTGAGAGTGTGGAAGGTATTGAAATTTGCATTTTGGTTTGAGTTGTTAGCTGATAAATGAAGTTCTGAGAATTTTGTCCTTTGGAGCAGAAATGATAATATGAGTCAGCTTGGTGTAACATGATTTCGTCATTCGGGTGTTTCCACATATGGGACTGAGGCAAACTTTGTGCCTTTCATAGCACGCTTGTGATGGGCAGTACCTGCAACTATGGTCTAGTGCCTGGGTCTATCCTTATCACGTGGCATCTTTTGCAGACATTTTCCTGCCACTTGATATGCTGCATGGGCCATGCAGTGGTGAGCGACTGTGCTGCTATACCACTCCACTCGCTTGTACCCTCTTCTGTGTCACAGCTGGAACCGAAACGGTGTCAAGTGAATTTTTTCCTTAGTGTAAAGCTGTCCGTTAGGAGCAGTGTAATAAAGAAAACATGGTATAATTCCTAGTTAGTAGCATTTTGAAGGGAGCATGTTAATGTTTGCTTAATGTTTGTTCAGCTTTCAGTAATGTTAGCTTTGTCTAACTTTTCTTCTGCTTTCTTCTGGACATAGCTGTGTGTGATTTTTTTTTAAACTTGCATACTGATTGCATAAAACTTTTTATAAAATATAGTATTCTTAACTATACTGTTCTTAGCCTAGTGTGTCAGAGCATTCATATGTCAGTTCTGCATAACTGCTAATATTTCAGGTTGTGGGATGGAGACTGATAGCAATGCTGATCACAAATAAAGTTGATTGGTGTGAAAATATTCTGAACTCTAAAATTCCAAAATCAGTGTCAGTTATAGTATATGAATAGACATCACATAGACTTTTATAATGGATTTTTTCCCACCATTACAAGGCTAATACCCATGTCTCTCTCAATATTGTCTAGTTAAGAACAAGGTGAGTGTTCACCAGATGTCTGTATTTCCCAAATCAGTATTTTGCACAGCTCTTCCAGGCTTTGTGCATTAAAAGTGGATAATTCAGTTATTTTAAAATCTAGAGAAATCCATTGCCGTGCACTTGTCTGTTACCAGCTGATTTGCCAAAAGCCCTGCCTGGAGACTACTAATGTTTATCGCCAAAGATTTTACATATGATCCCAGTCTAAGTGAGGGGATAGTTAGGCCAAGAAGTGTATTATGCATCCTAGCAACATAGAAAACATCACAGTCTCTGAGATAATGGTTGTTAAGATTCTTTAAAATGCTGCTTCTAGGGGGGAAGTTTGCCTGACTCACTGGGAGAAAAAACTGCCAAAACACTGTGCATCAACCTAGCCTATCGTTACAGTGGTATTATCAATTTTATGTGGCATAAATCTGTACTATCACTCCCAGCACGGTCCTAGCTGCTCTGTTTTGCCCATGACACTTGTGTAAAGAACTTCCATTTGTGTTGCTGCACGGTGATTGGAACAAGGGAACTGCTCCAAGAGAGAAGTGAGCAAAAGAAAAAAGCTTAATTTCCTGCTCTACCAGTCACAGGTCTGGTTTACTGTGCACCTGCAGTACGCCACTGGAGTGCTGGGAAAAGGGAAGGGACAAATGGAGAGTAAGTCTGCTGTTTGGAAGGAGCAAACATGTTGGATTGATCATGAATCTGCACCGTATGCTTTCAAATCTTTTGCTTATCCTCAGCTGATGGTTACATGTGCCACAATACTAGCCAATGTATTGACTTAATGAACTTCAGTCACTTAGTCTGGCCACCTGAGTAGCATGTGGCACATGACTAGTCCTGATTAGATATTCAAGAAAGATTTTAACTGAAAATTGCTAATAAAAGGGAAGAACAAGCCAGTGGGCATGAAATGTGCATTTACTTTCTGTACCTAGGGATATGGTAAAAAACGTTTAATGAATTCTGTGATTGGTTTCCAAGACGTACACCTCTCCTATTGAAAATAGTGCTTTCCTACTCAACAGATCTATTGCCAAGGTATTTTTAGAGCCTGAACTGTGAAAAGCTTCCCCCCTCCACCCCCTGCCCTTTCTCTTTGCTCATTAGTTCTGAAGAGCTAGCAAAACTGCAAAAGAACTGTGCTCCACTTTTTTGTACCTGGTTGCCTGTTTTGTAGGTGCTCACACCTTTATGGCCCTACTGGAGGTAATTATGTTATTCCCAGAGTTGTCAAGTACATGCTTTGTACTTCAGATTGTTTATTTTTAGGAGCAGGCATGGTTCTGTGTGTGATGTGCCTTGATTTTTCAGAGCCACAGAAGAGCTTGCAGGGCTGGCAGTTGATCTCATGCAATGTTCTAACATATAGGCATGCACGTATGGCATGTATGGTGTATCTGGAGTCTCATACATTTTCATTTCTGACATACCCCTCCTTAGGACAGCAGTTTAGCGACCACCTCACAGCTTAGTTTTGCTGGGGCTATAGAGGAGAGGAAGGTGCCCATAGGTGAGGAAGCTGTGAAGCACTTGTTTTCTGAGGGCCAGTGCCTGCTGCAGAAGACAGNGCGACCACTTCACAGCTTAGTTTTGCTGGGGCTATAGAGGAGAGGAAGGTGCCCATAGGTGAGGAAGCTGTGAAGCACTTGTTTTCTGAGGGCCAGTGCCTGCTGCAGAAGACAGAGCTCTTTTGGCTCACAGTGTGTGCTGTGCGGTAGTACATGGAACTACCCTCATCCTGTCTGGAGCAGTAATTGTTTTCCATTCCTCTCTGTTGTTCTTCCACTGGCTTCCACTCTGCAGCATCGACAACAACCGTGCTGATCTCCCTCTTAAAGCAGCATCTTAAAGTTTTTTCATGGACCATCTCTTTTGCTCAGTGATTTATGACTGTTTAATGTACTGTGTTTGCACGCATTTCCTATAGGAGTCTCATGCTGCTTTTTGTTTATGGAGTGATTCTCTGTTGCCTCTTTGTTTGATTGCTGTCCTAGAGAGGAAGAAATCAGAAATCAGAAAAAAATGAGTCCAGAAATGGCTAGCATGCCCACCCTGAAAACAGAATAGTGCTGTGCTCTGAGAAGCAAATGAGTTTCAATAAAATATTTGCTCTAGACAGCTGTTTGGTGATAACTCACCTCTGATTTTATTCTAGCGTTCAAATCTTTGTGAAGAACTTGCTTTAGAAAGTACCTTGTTTCTCAACTGGAAGCTCAGAATTTTGTCTCTTGCGCCGTATTTTTACAGCTACGTACCTTTCTCGTGGGTGTTATCTGAGAGATATTGGAGTTGATATTTGGATTACACTAATGTTAGTTTTGAGCTTTGTTTGGCTATTTTTAAAAATCTGTTTCTTTGTAGTTTTTAGGGAGTGATGCTCAGCATTGCAGCATCGTGAGCAAGATTTAGATGTATATGTTTGCTAACTATGCAGACTGTGACAATGCTTGTTCACTGGATTTGTCTTTGTCCCTGGCAATGGGAGGGATATAACCTATTTATACTAATGAGTCAAACTGACTGGTCTGTTATTTGCTTATTTGTTCTTACAGAGCATTTACAAACCAATACCTGCCGTTAAGGCTGATAACAGATGTTTCATGTGGGCTAGGTGTCCACATGATAGGTCCCTTTAAGAGTGATGAAATTGATGACAAAAACCTGCCTTTTCTTCATACTTTTGTGGTAGTCCCTTGATATTTTCTTTTTAATGGATCTCTTTAGCCTGAATGTAGTCTATGCTTTTTTCCCCTCTTTGCCTCCTTGTGCTGTGTTCATGGGTAGTGTTATGCTGCAGAAGACTGTATGTACAGCAAAGTAGTGTCTCCCGTCTCTGTTTGCTTCTGCTGGTAAACTTCCCTTCACAGGTTCTCTGGATGTCCTGCACTTCCGTTAGTCTGGACGGGCTTTTCTTTCCCTGAAGTTTGTTGATCATCACTGTCAGTTTCATTAGAGGGGTGGAGGGGCATGTGAAGTGCATTTAGCATTTTTTTACTATAATTTGATTTCTCTCTTCCCCCTTACTTTTTCTACGTTTTTGCTTGCAGCCTCCATTTCTAGTATCTTGAGGGCACTGTTTATTGATGTTACCTGGTTCTTGTGTTTTATTGAAATCTTGCACTGAGAATGAGGTTGGGATCGTAGAGGATTCTTTAAAGTGCTAATCAGAAGCAAAGATGAAGAAACGTTTACACGTAAGGCAACAACAGAAGTTATATGTATTAAATAGCAGATATAGAGAATTAGATGTAACTTTAAAAATTCATTTTGTGGTATGCAGAAGCTAGCAATAATCTTGGGATAATGTCTTTTGCCTAGAATTCTGCTTCAGAGAACATTCATCTAGACGTGTGTATTTTTTTTTCCTGTCTGATCAGTAAATATTTGAATGAGCGTGAAGAAAGCATGACTCAAGCTTCTAAAATCAGCAGAAAGTATGAAGAGCTCCTTACGCAGCTTTCTGGATTCTTGGACACAGACATCAGAGAAAAAGAGAAACCACAGGAACATTTAATGTCAAAGGTGATTATGTGTAGGCAAGGGTATCTGTTTAGAGATTTAATAGAAGAATATTTTGTTGTCAAAGAAACAAAGTGATGAAGACAGGAATCTTATGTTTAATTTTTTGCAGACAGTACTCTCATTTAAGACAGATTTATTTTTATATTGGGTTGATTTTCAAAGGTGCTGAACTCTAATAGACCTCAGTGAACTTAGCCTGGTCTTATCTGCATAAATATTTTATTGACTTGTAGTTTCTAAGTACATCTCTGATTAGATACTTGGTTGAAAGCTATCCTGAAAGCATTAACACTGCGAGTCACTAGGTGACATGTAAACTGTACGCTAGATCTTAAAACTTATCTTGAACCGTCGTACCATTAAGCAGAAACATCTGAAATGGCATACCTTGAAACAACCTTAACTATGCCCTGTAACAAAATGCTGTAAATCACTGTGTGATCTTTTTCAATGCTAATCATAAAACTTTATTTTTTCTCTTCAGAATATTTCTGAAGTCCCAAAAACTAAGCTTCTATTTAGGAAAGGAAAATTGTTTTTAGACTCTTTTAACCTTTATCGATGCTGCTGAATGGCAATTTATCCTAATTTTATGCATTTTTTCATGTTCTGTCTAGTCTTTGCTATCCCTGTTTTTCTTTACTTGAGAGCACACTAGGTATTTTGGGAAATTTTGTTTTATTGTATTCGTATTATTATAAGAGTTCTGACTATAAGGAATACTTAATAAATTAAGATTATCTAGGTATGTATCACACCGATTTCTTAAAGTCCTTGCCCTCATAACGTTGCAAGCACCTTTAAATTGTAATAGATACTCTAACAAAACTTGGCTAGTTGTCATTAGAGGCAAAGATGTTTGTATTAAACTGTAACTCTTACGTGCTTTAAGTTAAGGTAACAACTGGAGTTTAAAAAAAGCATAGCTTGATGTCTTATTTTAACAATGTAGTAATAAATCTGGTTGAGAAATGTAATTTGTGCTGAAAATTCTGTGCGTTAGAAAAACTTAGCAACACATTTTTCACTTTGGGGTCATGGCATGTCTGTTTGTCTTCTTTTCCACATTATGGTTTTATTTAAGACAGAATTGATCTGGCTTAATCTTAATAAACGTCTTGCCGGTAGGAGTCAGGGTACGTTTTTTTCACCTTATGCACTCTTTGAAGTGCCTGTACTTGTCTGTTCCCCTTCTTGGAATAGCATAATGTACCAAAACAGCCCTAGAATCCTTCTGGAAACAATTCCTTTTTCCAAAGTGTCGGCTGCTCAGAACAGCAGCCCACCAGGTATTTGGCCCTGCCCTTGAATATGCTTATGAAATAGCTGTTAATAAGTCAAATCTCCCCACGCCTAAAAGGTTTCAAGCATGAAATGCAACTTTCAGTTTCTTGTTACAAATGAGACACATAAATCTTAACAAGCCCAACTGAAACGGTCTGCTTTTTGTATGAAGTTAGTTACATGATCTGTTTTCATTTTCTGACCTGCTTCATATCAAAGTGCGGATATGCTGTGACAGTAGCTCTCCACCTGTTTAATAGATCTTGGAGATTGTGTGGGAGTAAATCTGAACCACTTCACACCAAGATGTGGGTTTCTGGTGGGAATATGCTTCTCATTTTAATTGTCTTTCTACTCTTTTTGGAAAGGAAGAGTGCAATTATAAACCTGACCTAGGGGTCACCAGAAACACTGTGTCTTTTATTGGTATGATTAGGAGCAGGTGTATTGGAATTAATAGATGTCATTGTTAAGTGCTTTTAAAAAGTGACTAATATTTGAATTATTTCTCTAGGTCTCTGAAATATGTAAAGAAAATCTGACACTAAAAGAACAGGTTGCTGCTCTTCAAGAAGCTATCAATGTCCATGAGATTGAGTCCAAAGCTAGTAGAGAAACTATCATGAGGCTTGTTTCAGAAGTGACCAAGGAGCAGAAAAAGGCAGCAGAATGCTATCAAGACATGGAAAAACTTAGTAAGGTACATAATTGCATGACGTTATGTTTGTCTAGTTTTCAAATCTTTTCTCAAAATATCAAATTAATTTTCAGTAGGAGTTGTATGAGAAAAAATGCTTCTGAAAGACTTCTGGTGATTAGAGACTTTCCCGAAAAGGACATTTTTCTAAGGTTATTCTCAACTTTTTGAAAGCTTGAGAATATATGGAGATTAAACAATAATATTGTGTAAAATAAGTCTGATTTAGATCCGATGTCTTCTGACGATGCTTGCTAATTTATATTTTTGCTTCCTTCATATTGTTGTAGCCTTTGCTGTGCTTGCACAAACAGGTAAATAAACAGATGTTTCTTAAAGCACTGTAAACATACAGAGTTAATGAGTATATCTGAAGCACAAGCACAATAAAAAAATACTCTTTTAAATAATATTTATGTGATATTGCAAGTTTTCTGAGGATTCTTCTACTCAGTTTCTTTAAAAATTCTAATGAAAAATTAGAAAAAATTAATGAAAAATTCTAATGGAAAAAAGGAATTGATAGAACACTATTTTATTCTTTCTCTTAAGGAACTGGAAGTAAAGTGTCTTGGCTTCCAGACACCCTAGATTACCTTGTTTCACTTCATTATAAACTTGTAATTCATAAATGTAAATACTCAGTTGGCTCAAACCCAACTCCAAAGTTGTAGGCAGGATGACTTTTGCAGGAATGCACTGTTTTGCTGGGGGAAACCATAGAGGAAATCTGTGCAGCAGGAATGATGCTGAAATGAGAAACGTAAGTTAAGTTGTAAGTCAAATATTCACTGAATACCGTGTCCACTTCTGGGCTCCACAGTTCAAGAGGGAAGGGGAACTACTGGAGAGAGTCCAGCAGAGGGCTACGAAGATGATTAGGGGAGTGGAGCATCTCTCTTATGAGGAAAGGCTGAGAGAGCTGGGTCTGTTTAGCCTGGGGAAGAGAAGACTGAGAGGGGGATCTCATCAATGTTTATCAATATCCAAAGGGTGAATGTCAAGAGAATGGGGCCGGAGTCTTTTCAGTGGTGCCCAGCAAAAGGACAAGGGGCAACAAGCAAAAACTGGAACTCAGGAGGTTCCACCTGAACACCTGAACATGAGGAAGAACTTTACTGTGAGGGTGACAGAGCACTGGCACAGGCTGCCCAGAGAGGCTGTGGAGTCTCGTTCTCTGGAGATACTCAAAACCTGCCTGAGTGCGCTTCTGTCCAACCTGCTCTAGGGGCACCTGCTTTGGCAGGGGGGTTGGACTGGATGATCTTCAGAGGTCCGTTCCAACCCCTAACATTCTGTGATTCTGTGAATTCACGTAGGTATGATTTGGAAAGGAAAAGGATGTGATTTAAGGATTTAATTTTTCCAGGACAACTCACCATTAAGAGTTTTTGTATATTACAAAGGATGGATGATCAAAGTGAACTTCTGTAGCAGTTTTCCTTATTACTTTGTACTTCGCGTGATAACTGTGGAAAGTGATCAGTTTACTAAAATCATAATGAAAATTTCCTGTAGGTACCAGAGCAGTGTGCTTAAAGCTGATGGCCAGAACTTAAGTAGAAAAGACAAGAAACTTAGACTGCTAAATATGTAGCTGAGCTGTGTGTGACTGAGTTTGTAGAAATTTTTAACATCAAGGCAACCTCGTGCAAGTAAACTTTCAAATGTAATATGACATTTTCCCCACTCCCCTGGCATTGCTTTTTCCCTGAACAAAAGACCATCACCACACACTTTAAAGGATAAAGTGTTCTGATTTGATTGTAGGCAAAATACTTATGAGATGAAAAATAGCTGACTGTGTGCTCTGGAGAAGAAAGAGCTTCTTGTGGGGAAGATAAATTTTAAGTACCACAAGGGTCATAAATTTTACTTTCTGCTGAAAATACTTCTTACCAAGTTGTGTAAAATTTTCTAAGACTGAAATGGGACTGAGAGAGAACCTGTACAAAAAACATCAACAGGTCCTTTTTAAGAACATTTTATTCTCTTCAAACACAGGTGGGTGAGTAAAAGCAGAGTGTAGGTCGCTCACTACGTACACCACAATCAGGAGATGTTTTAAACCAGGATGAGGGCTTCATTTGTGACTTGTTTTGCAAGTTTGCTCTGACTGCCAAAACATTTCCAAAGTTGAACCAGTTGTATGAAAAATATTTTCCTATCATTATTATGCATATGCCACATACAAAATTTATTTAACCCATTCAACAGAAATGTCTTGCTAAATTCATAGCATTGCCTTTCAAATGAAGTGTGTGCCATCAGGACTTACCTAGAGGCTGCAGATTCCTCGAGTGCTGTTTCAGTTTAGCTAGTTAAAGTTGCAGATACTGAGTACAACTGTTGAGCAGGTTTTGTGTTCACAAAAGCGTATTAAGAAATTCAGTGTTGAAAAAATAAGTAAAAACCCCCAAATGCTTGAAATCCACCTATCTAAAAGAGTATGTATGGCACCCGCTGTTCCCATGATGGGTTATTAGGTTACAGGAAGGGCATCAGTGGTATAAAGCTGGTTTGACTTTGTCATATACTTTGCCGTGCAGTTTAAATAAGCACATGAACAGAGTTGCACGTTGTGATGTGTTTCCTTGTGAAGATGAAAAGCAGAAATCCACACTGTTCCTGTGCCAGAAGACACACGCACACACACACACACACATAAGGCGGTGCCTTTCTGGACTATTTTCTGAGCTTTAATTAATTGAATTGCATGCAGCAGAGCTTACCCAGCACTGGCTGAGTACAAGTGACTCCTGCCTGTGTTTGCCTGAAGCTCCCAGGGCCAAATGTATTGGCCATCTTCTGTATTACAGATTGAGATGGTGGCCTTTTTCACGCAGTTTTCTCTCAAAATTCTTCCTAAGTGTTTAGAGGCCATTGCACTGTTCTGTCAGTCTTCTCCAGCAAGCCTAGGTTGCGGCACTGTCCCCTGCCACCTCTCTAATGATTGCCAGTTTTTCTTCCAAGGTAGTTCTTCACTCCTGCTCCTTGGGATTTCTCTGAACTCCCTCTCTTGACCAGGTGCCTTTCTTTATGTCCCAGGAGAAGGCACCTGTCTAATGATCAATTAAACAGAGTGTAGATTCTGAAATTCTTCTTGAAGAAAGTCAGGCTGGTTACGTTCAAGCACTGTTTTAGCAGCTTATAAGGTTAATACATGAAAGTAATCCAGAATGTTTCTTAGTATATTTGATACTTGAGTATTTTTTGCAGTTAGCTAGTTTTCATTTGAGCATTTCATTAGCAAGTGAACGATAATTTTGCCTATTCCCCTCTTAGCCTCACTGCGTCACAATATCAAACAGCAAACAATAGAAACTAATATAATCTTGAAACAAATATAAGTAATAATAGCAAGCCATCAAGCTGTTTTTGTTGTAATGTATTGCATTCCTTTTAGAATTCTGAACTGCTTACATTTCTGGCTGAATATTGCAAGAGCTTGCTCCTAGAATTCTGTAAATATTGTGCATACCTTTATTCTGGCAGTGCTGGATATCAAATTTGCATTTGATGGAAAACAACTTTTAAGCGCTGCCCAGATTTCTAGACTGAGAAACAGAATATCTGTTCTTCCTTTCTTTCTGTGTGCCCAGTCTTTATTGATTACCATAATCATAATTAGAGATTTATGACATTCTTTGAGAATGTCTTTATAAAATATCTTATTTGCTCTAACAAAATTTCTTTCTAGTATTTAATAAATTCTTATATGGTATTTATTTAAGGTATAGAAGATGATGCATATATTCTTCCAGATGAATTTGCCTTTCGTACAGCATTGCCGTTGACTAACCACAAGAACTGGTAAACTGGCTTGTTCTGTTTGACATTTTCACTGATGATTCAACCTGGAAATATTTGTGTTTCCCTCTGAAGTGTTAATTTAAATATCTGTTTTGCAAAGATGTGCATCGTGCAATGTCTTTAAAGAACATATTTGAAATCTAATCAAGCAGTTTTAATTAATATAAATATATCTGCATGTACTAGTGATGCAAAATTTACCAGGAAAATGTGCCTCTATTCAATACTGACTTGTATTAAATTATGTTATTAATTAAAAAAATTTATCTAAGTAGCATCTAATCAGTATAAACTTATCCAAATCAATTGATAGTATGAAAACATAGTTAATTAAAATACAAGCTTATTATTTAAGGAAATTGAGTAAACTTAAGAAACATGCCTACATTTTTGGATATACCCAAACAGTTTGATTGTAGGAGACACAACCAAATGATTTTAGGTTTATCTTGTTCCAATAGATAAGTAAAGTAATGAGTTTCTCAGTTAGAACTTGGGTTTTTTTTGTTTATAAGATCTCATTAAGAAAATACGTATTAGGGACAGGTTTCTGCAGGTGTCAGAAATATTTCAAGGTTGAATGATCAGAGAAGATGGGAGATATGAACAAGCTAGTTTAGAGTCCTTGTGGTATAACAGTGGTAACTGGAGATGCGGCTGGTGTACCTCCATTCTCTTTTATACATTATTATTATTAGTGTTAATGTAATGTGGTGGGATTTTTTGTATATGTATGTGTAATTGACTTAGTATGTTGAAACCCTGATGCTGGTTGAGGTGCCAGTATTAATAATGATGATATAAGTTCAAATATCCTTCTCTTGTCTAAAAACCCTCTCAAATTATTTAACACAAATACTCTGCTCTTCAAAATAGATGAAAGCCCAAAGCCCAAACTTTCCTCTGGAAGGGTAACAAGGGTATCAGTTAACATATGCCCAGTCCAAGAAATAAAACGGAGGAGATGGACTTGTGGTTGTGGCAGGGGTTGTAGAATGATAGATGCTAGTGATGGATGGCAATTATGTAGGAATCTGCTACGTCAGGCCAAATAACTGTTGTCTAGGCTGTGAGAGTGGCCAGTAGCTTGTGTGTGGGCAAGCCTGCAGAACTACTTTTGTCCATGTATCCTCTGAGCTTCCGTCAGTCTGGGTCTTCCCGATTCAAAGGTTGAATCTCTATGTTAACAGCTGATGCTGCTTCTGTATGAAGCGTTATGAATGTTTCACATAAAATCTCATGAAAGCCCTTTAGAAAATAGCCCTGTCATTATTGATGAATTTTGACCCAAAATAATCAGTAATGCCTCCAGTTCCGTATGTGGGACAGCTATATTGCTCCGGACGCTGTCTCTATGTGTCTGTCACTGTTAAAGGCCTTTGCTCTCCGGGCAGAGCCTCAGCTGTCTCCTGAGCTTTCAAGACTGTATCTACCTTCTTGCAGTGTTGTATTTCTCTTTATCTCATTGGAAGTGAAAAAGTTGTGTTTCATTTCTCAGCTGAATTTTTTGCTTTTCCTCTAGCAAGTCTTTGATTTCATGTTTCCATGAATTCTAAATTGAACTTACTATATTTTAAAGTTCTAATTATTCTTAAATCTGAAAAAAAAGCCAGTGTCTTTACAGTAAGCATAACAATGTCACTGTTACTAAAAGTGCCTTTGAATTTATTTTATTTTGTTCCATAAATAAACAGTGGGATCTTGACTCCACAGAAGTCAGTGAAACCTTTGTCACCAGTTTAAGTGGGCTTGGGATTGGCCCTAGAATGTGTTAGGTGCAAAGCTGATATCAAGTATAAAAATAGCTTTCAGAAGAGTAATTTCTTTTATAGTGTTTCTGTGAAAATTCTAATTTTACATTTTAAAAAATTACATGCTGTGTGCACAATCGATAAAATATATTCTAATAACAAGTTAAATATCATTGTAATTTTGATGGATAACTAATTAAGAAAGAGCCACAGAGGCTTGCCTAGCTGATAACGTCTTCTACGAAAAACTTCACAACTGTTCACATTCAATGAGGAAAGAGTGAGTTTCTCAAACATCTTTGGTGCAGCTGCCTGTTGCTTTAGCCACGGCTGAGATAACTAATAGGGTTCAGGAGGAGCATGCCCATGTAGTTTGTCCACAGGGCTGCTGGGTAACACAAACTGTGTGATTGGGTGGCTGTGGTCTATGCGCAGTCTGTGGGGAAACCTCTCCATTTTAACCTGAACAGCAAATGATGATTCAGTTTCACTTGCAGCGAGAAATTGTTTTACGAGCTACTCCGTGTGTAGGAACTGTGAAAGACAGAAATTAATGCCGTTGGTTGCTGAAAGATTGCTCATTAATGCTCCACAGCTGTTCAGAGGGCTCGGTGGGAAGGGAAGCCTTCATGCCATCATGTTTTCTGTTTTGTGGGAAGACCATTGCAGACCTTCTGAAACTAAACATTGCCAAACTTGCAAGTACCTGAGCTTAATTCCAACATGTAAATGGATAAGAAAATGTGGTTGGATACTTTTTAGTATTGGAAGCCCACAGATTTTAAAAATTTATGTAAATAATAAATTTGCTCAGCAGTTTAAAATTGAACAAATCCATTCCTAGGGCCAAAAATTTCAGTACAAAAAGAGAGTTGTTGTGCCTTCTTTGCTATTTTTCTTTAGAAGTTAAGATGAAAGCTGGTGCTGGAAATAAAAATCAACATTATCATAACCTCACTTGCAAAGCCACAATAGTGGTTTTTTCAATAGGGTGTGGCATACTTCTGCAATGTCATACATGCAAAATAATTAGAGAAAAACAATTTTCACATCCTGTTTTAATCTATTGGATTAGATGAAAGTAAAGATTTTCATTTTTTCAGTGTATGGTTAGGTAAATGAGCAATTAAATTTGTGCTTACTTACAACCATAATAAAATGCTAAAGCACTTTTTGGGATGTGGACGTGTTGTGTTTTCTCTGAATCTGCTTCAGTTGTGCTAGTGACTTTTTTGTTTTTGGGTTTTTTTTTTGCTTTAGGAAGGGAGAACTAGAGGAGGTAATTCAAAGCTTTGGAAAACTGAGTTTGAACACCTGAATCACTTTCATAGAATCATAGAATCATAGAATGGTAGGGGTTGGAAGGGACCTCTAGAGATCATCTAGTCCAACCCCCATGCTAAAGCAGGTTAGCCTAGAGCAGGTTGCACAGGAATGCGTCCAGGCGGGTTTTGAATATCTCCAGAGAAGGAGACTCCACAACCTCCCTGGGCAGCCTGTTCCAGCGCTCTGTTACCCTCACAGTAAAGAAGTTCCTCCTCATGTTCAGGTGGAACTTCCTGTGCTCCAGTTTGTGCCCATTGCCCCTTGTGCTGTCGCTGGGCTCCACTGAAAAGAGTCTGAGTTTGAGTGGGTAGTGTTCACTCAGACATTCTAAAGAAATTGAAAGTTGAAATATTTAATTATTAGTTATAGTATAGAGTCTGACACTTAAAACTGCCTCAGAAATAGTGACTGATTTGACTAGTATCCACTTTTAAAAAAATGATTAATGGATGAAATCACAGACCAACAGACCTTGTAAGTGTATGGCACATGCTAATTGAAATCTGGAGAAATATGAAAGAATACAGTATATTAGGGAAGAGTTATTACAACTTTAAAAAATGCATTGTAGATATTGAGATCAACAGAGTGAAGATATGTATTAATATGTATTATTACTTAAAAGATCTTATCCCTTCTTATTTCCTCTCTTTCATTCATCTGCCTCTAATGTGAACATATGTCCCTCATTTTGTTTTGCAGTGTTAAATATAGCTCTTTTAGCCGTTCCTTATAAAAGAGTCCTTTTCCTTCTCTGCTTAGAAGACAGAAGTAATTTTCCCCACCTGTTACAGTGTGAATGCAGCTGACCTAATATTGAACACATGATATATCACAAGGGAGGCCTTGAAAGTGTCTTGTGCAAGGTCTGGGTACTGTTACATCTCTAGGCTGGTGCAGGTAGGGTGCCAGCAGGTGAGTGCGGGTAGACTGCAGCCCAGCTTCAAGTGTGACACTATGCCATATGAGCTCTTTTGCTTCAGTCTTGGATAGTTTAAGAACCTTTGGTGCTGCTTTCTGTGTCTGCAGATGAGCATGGCCATAGTGGATCTGCCACACCTCTTATATCTAACAACTGGCCATTTGTACGGTTTAAACTACGTAAATTCATTTAATGTCTAATTCTATTTTTTTTTTACATCAATTTCCATTAGTATTCCTGTGTTTAAAATTTGTTGTGTGTCAGTGCTGGGCAGCTTTTTTGACCCTACAAGCTGCATACTGAAACTTTCATATAATTCAGAGCCATGAGACGTTAGCCATAAATGTTGAGGAGCCAAAGAGAAAACACAAGCTGTTCCAGTTCCATCCTTTCAGTCTTCTGAGGGTGGAAATTGTTTTAGCTGCCTGCGCTGATCACTTAGGTTCCTAGGTGTTTGCTTCTAGCTGAGATACTACCTTTACATTTCGCAGTCCCTAAATTTCTGGATACTGTTCAACGTTCAGGCTGACCTTGTTGAAGCTAACCAGTGTAAATGCTCTCAATTCGAGAGATTTCAAGGAGGATTTTTCAAAATTTTAATGTTTTGAGTTTTACAGCTTTTCATTCTGTAAATTGCTTTTTTTTTTTTTTTTAATGTTTGGGCATCAACAGGCTTGCAGTTCCTTATTTTATACCTTGATCTTTTGATTCAACTGTATATGTTTGCAGATGTTCACAATTTGCAACAAGATTGTATTTACGTAAGCTCCCTGGTACTGGCATGCTACTTTTGCACTGCCTTTCTGAAAGGAAAAATACACACTGCTGAAAACTGTAATTGAAATAAACCACTCTTTATTCTTTGCTGTAATTACCATAATGAAATTCTGAGCACAGGTGGGAATTTTCTATTAATAGGACTTGTTTAGAATAAAAAAGAAAAAATGGCAAAGAATCATGCCAACATTTGTTTCCAAGAGAGTTCTACAATTACTTTAGAAAGGGGTAGTAACAAATAATTTCCTAAATGACAGGGTTTGTTTTGGTTTGTTTTCATGTATGTTTGCTTGTTTGCCTTTTTCAAGCTATTTAAAAATTTCAGTATTTTTAGTATTGTATATTTATATTCCATTTCCAAGGGTGACTCCCAAACTCCTTTTTTGTCCATCCTCACTGCTGATCTACATAAATACTCCCAGATTTACTACTTGATTGGCATGTGTTCCATTAACATAAATGACTTACTATGCTACACAGCAAGCACACCCTGAGAGACGCCTGGGTGGCCACCATATTCACAGCTGCTCCAGGAACAATTCTTTAACTCCAATGTATACAATCTTAGTTCGTATCAACCCACTTAGCAAGCCTCTACTAAACTGAAACTTCCAGAGAAATTAGATCACTCTCTAGAAATATGCCATCCTCTGGCATAATTTTGTGTCTTGTGTAAAGTAATATTCTCTCCCATTTGTTCCTATCAATCAGATAATACCCTGAGGAATGAAGACTTAGTCTTTACTATATATTTAGTTTGTTTCACCATAAATTTTACTCATGTGTATGAATGTGTAAGCACTCTTAATATTGGTATTGTGGGGAAAGGAAAGAGGTTCACAAGCTGACTGAATGAGAGATGATTTCTTTCTTTATGTTTAGATGGGTTGTTTTACTTTCATTTTCCTGTCATCATTTGCTTTTGCATTGTGTGTCAGGATACACAGTTCTGTCTGTCTGCTCTGTCCTGTTGGATCAATGTTTTATATACAACCGATACAGATAAATATATATTGGCTTTTTTTGTTCTTTCCAAAACAAGCCTTGATTCATCAGAAGGTAAAGGGAAAATAATTTTTAAAAGCTCTGGACTTAGAAGGAAAGGATCATGGGTGTCAGGGGGTGAATGAGAACCATGACAAAATGCCAAAGATCTGAGGACTTTCCTGAGCCATAAATACTATGGGCTGTTTACCAGGTAGGCTTATCTTACCGTACCCTGTCTCTGTACCAAAGACAACATTGTCTTTGATTGTATTACTTCTGAAATGCAAGGGAATGACTTCCTAAAAAAACCCCAGAACCCCAAAGTTACAAGGATACTAGATAGAACCACCATCCCATTAGTGCTTCCCCAGTCATGCTTCTGCACACTGACAGCCCAATTGTCAGCAGCAGATGGGGCCAGTTGTAGGCTCTGTGGAAGGACACAGCTCTTCATTGACTTTCTTCTATTCTTCAAGCAAATTTGACCTTATGGTAATAGGAATTTTGCTTTCTTCAGAAGATGACATAGCTCAGAATAATTTTCTTTTTGAAAAATTTTCTGAGTGTTTCACAGTCTAAGGATTTCTTGAGCTGAAATTGGTATTTGAGCATTTGCACCTTCTTTTATGCTGTCTTAACGTCATCTTTTTTTGTTTGGTCCCTCACTCCCCATTTCTGTGTATAAATAGTCTCAGGAATTTTTGTCACCTTCAGGTAAGCTGATTTCAGAGATCACCTCTAATTCTGCTCTTACACTGTATTCGAAAGAATTTATTTGTATTCTTTTGGTCAGCCCAGAATTGGTCAGAGAGTTGGACTAGATGATTGTTGCAGGTCCCTTTCAATTGAAATCTCCCCTCTCTCCTCTCTCTCCCCCTCCCTCCCCTTCTGAGGTATTGTACTTCGGCTTTATTTATGTCACATCTTTTCATCATTTGTTTTCTAAGACATATTATCTGAATGAAAAAATAAGATAGCAATAGCTTTACAGTAAAAAAATTTACCTGCAAATTTTATTCATGTATTACTTCTTGCAGGCCACTCAAAGAGGTTAGTCTATAGTGTGACTACAGCAGGCTTTGGGCTTTCATCAGTTTCAGTGGGAGTCCTACGAAGCCCTGATGTTGATCCCATATGAGCAATATGGGTCCTAATTTCTCTATCTGCAGTACCTGCTTCTGAGTTATTCCCTGCTTTGTGTGTGGAGGGGAGGGATTGCAACAAATTTTAAAAGCCTGATTTATCTTTCATGTATTTTAGGATCTTGATAGTGCTATAATAGGGAGACGGAGTTTGGAGACAGAGATCAAAATCCTCCAAGATAAACTGACTGCTAACCAGAAAGATTTGGATGCCTCAACGCAGGAACTGCACAATCTGAAGAAAACTTCCAGTGAGCTGGATGGAAGCTTTAGGAGCAGCAGAGAAGAGGCCAGGACTGCTCAGAGCTCTTTAGTTGCTTTTAAAGAGCAAATTGCTATCCTACTCAGCAGTGGATCCGCAATAGTTAAACCTTCTGAGAAGGCTATTGTGGAGAGGATCCAAGAAATAAATTGCAAAGAGGAGAGTAAAGAAATAGTAAGTGAGCAACTACTGCACTCACCCAATGTGTGTATTTATTCTCTTTTGATCTTTTTTCATTTTATTAATCTATTAGAGTGTTGGTTCCTTCTGCTTAGGTTTTCAAATTACAGAAACCTTTAATTTTGTTGTCTATTGATTTAATAGATGAAAAGCATCTATGTTTTATTAAGTAAGAAGGGGTCAGAAATGAAATTAATAATACATGCTGTTAACAAAAAAAGGAATGGTCTTTCAGTTAAGACATTGAAATTTGGGTTCAGTGCCACTTAGTGGGCATCAAAAGTGGCTGCGTGGTCAGAATGATTTGGTAGAACATGTGAGCAAGTATGGATTTGCTGCTGCAAGTGACTTCAAGGACTGACCTATTTCTCGAAGCAGACATAATTGGTGGTTGCCCCAGGCAGCATCTTTCTCTCCAATCCTCAAAACCTGCACCTAAGAAGTATTTTTACACTTACAGTTAAACATTGTTGTAACCAAGAGGTCTCCAGAGAAGGAGACTCCACAACCTCTCTGGTCAGCCTGTGCCAGTGCTCTGTTACCCTCACAGTAAAGAAGTTCTTCCTCATAGAATCATAGAATCATAGAATGGTAGGGGTTGGAAGGGACCTCTAGAGATCACCTAGTCCAACCCCCCTGCTAAAGCAGGTTAGCCTAGAGTAGGTTGCACAGGAATGCATCCAGGCGGGTTTTGAATATCTCCAGAGAAGGAGACTCC
>VZSC01007695.1:235384-281742 GCA_013398225.1 Steatornis caripensis
CACCGCTGGTCACAGGCCTCCAACCAGACTCTGCACCACTGATCACAACCCTCTGCGCTCTGCCATTCAGGCAGTTTTTGACCCACCTCACAGTGTGCTCATCTAAGCCACTCTTCCTGAGCTTTCCTATGAGGATGTTGTGGGAGACAGTGTCAAAACCCTTGCTGAAGTCAAAGTAGACAACATACACTGCTACATTCTTATCTACCCGGCCAGACATGCCATCACAGAAGGCTATCAGATTGGTCAAGCATGATTTTCCCTTGGTGAAACAATGCTGACTACTCCTGATAGCCGCCTTTTCCTCCACGTGCTTAGAGATGACTTCCAGTATGAGCTGTTCCATCACCTTTCCAGGGATGGAGGTGAGGCTGACTGACCTGCAGTTACCTGGGTCCTCCTTCATGCCCTTTTTGAAGATTGGAGTGACATTGGCTTTCCGCCAGTCCTCACGCACCTCTTCCGCTCTCCAGGACTTTCCAAAGATGATGGAGAGTGGTTTGGCAATAACATCTGCCAGCTCCTTCAGCACTAGCGGATTCATCCTGTCGGGGCCAAGGCTTTGTGGGTGTCCAGTTTGCCTAAATGATCTCTAACTTAATCCTCCTTGACGAAGGGAAAGTCTTCCTTTCTCTGGGCTTTCTCTCTTAGCTCCAGGGTCAGGGAATCCTGAGGCCTGGCCTTAGCAGTGAAGACTGAAGTGAAGAAGTCATTCAGTAACTCCACCTTCTCTGTATCCTCCAACACCAGGGCACCTGCCTCATTCAGCAGTGGGCCCACATTTTCCCTAGTTTTCCCTTTGCTGTTGATATACTTGAAGAAGCCCTTCCTGTTGTGCTTGATGTCCCTTGCCAGACTGAATTTCAAGTGGGCCTTAGCCTTCCTCGTTGCACCCATGCATGCTCTGACAATGTTCTTGTATTCCTTCTAAATGGCCACTCCCTTTTTCCACATACTGTAAACTTCCTTCTTTCCTTTCAGTTTTTCTAGAAGCTACTTGATCATCCATGGAGTTGTCCTGCCTCCTTTGCTTGATTTCTTACTCACAGGGATGCATCAATCTTGGGCTTGGAGGAGATGGTTCTCAAATATTAATCAGCTCTTTTGGACGACTCTACCTTCCAGAGCCCTAAACCATGGGATTCCTCCAAGTAAGTCTTTGAAGAGGCCNAGTAGACAACATACACTGCTACATTCTTATCTACCCGGCCAGACATGCCATCACAGAAGGCTATCAGATTGGTCAAGCATGATTTTCCCTTGGTGAAACAATGCTGACTACTCCTGATAGCCGCCTTTTCCTCCACGTGCTTAGAGATGACTTCCAGTATGAGCTGTTCCATCACCTTTCCAGGGATGGAGGTGAGGCTGACTGACCTGCAGTTACCTGGGTCCTCCTTCATGCCCTTTTTGAAGATTGGAGTGACATTGGCTTTCCGCCAGTCCTCACGCACCTCTTCCGCTCTCCAGGACTTTCCAAAGATGATGGAGAGTGGTTTGGCAATAACATCTGCCAGCTCCTTCAGCACTAGCGGATTCATCCTGTCGGGGCCAAGGCTTTGTGGGTGTCCAGTTTGCCTAAATGATCTCTAACTTAATCCTCCTTGACGAAGGGAAAGTCTTCCTTTCTCTGGGCTTTCTCTCTTAGCTCCAGGGTCAGGGAATCCTGAGGCCTGGCCTTAGCAGTGAAGACTGAAGTGAAGAAGTCATTCAGTAACTCCACCTTCTCTGTATCCTCCAACACCAGGGCACCTGCCTCATTCAGCAGTGGGCCCACATTTTCCCTAGTTTTCCCTTTGCTGTTGATATACTTGAAGAAGCCCTTCCTGTTGTGCTTGATGTCCCTTGCCAGACTGAATTTCAAGTGGGCCTTAGCCTTCCTCGTTGCACCCATGCATGCTCTGACAATGTTCT
Organism: Steatornis caripensis; assembly: GCA_013398225.1. Lineage (NCBI taxonomy): Eukaryota > Metazoa > Chordata > Aves > Caprimulgiformes > Steatornithidae > Steatornis > Steatornis caripensis. The sequence continues at coordinate 237,299 of VZSC01007695.1, forward strand.
TGTATTCCTTCTAAATGGCCACTCCCTTTTTCCACATACTGTAAACTTCCTTCTTTCCTTTCAGTTTTTCTAGAAGCTACTTGATCATCCATGGAGTTGTCCTGCCTCCTTTGCTTGATTTCTTACTCACAGGGATGCATCAATCTTGGGCTTGGAGGAGATGGTTCTCAAATATTAATCAGCTCTTTTGGACGACTCTACCTTCCAGAGCCCTAAACCATGGGATTCCTCCAAGTAAGTCTTTGAAGAGGCCAACGTTTGCTCTCCTGAAGTCCAGGGTTGTAATCCTACTTGTTGCCCTGCTTCTTCCACACAGGATCCTGAACTCCACCACGTTGTGGTCACTGCAGCCAAGCCTGCCCCCAAGTTTTACGTCCCCAACCAGTCCTTTGTTTGTTAGTACCAGGCCTAGCAGCACTTCTCTCCTCGTTGGCTCCTCCACCACCTGTGTCAAAAAGTTGTCATTAATGCTCTGCAGGAACCTCCTGGACTGTGCATGCCTGGCTGTGTTGTGTTTCCAGCAAATATCAGGGTGGTTGAATTCCCCCATGAGAACCAGGGCCTGTGACCATGAAGCAACTTTCAGCTCTCTGTAGAAGGCCTCGTCAACTTCCTCTTTCTGTTCAGGTGGCCTGTGGTAAACACCGAAAACAGTGTCACTCATGTTAGCTTGCCCCTTAATTCTTACCCATAGGCTCTCGACTTGTTCTTCATCCACCTCTAGGCAGAGCTTGATACATTCCAGTGGTCTCTCACATAAAGAGCAACTCTACCACTGCACCCTGTTGGGCTGTCTTTCCTAAAAAGTACATAGCCACCCATGACAGCATTCCAGTCATGTGAGCTATCCCACCATGTCTCTATAATTGCAATGAGATCATGGCCCTGTGACCGCACATAGATCTCTAGCTCTTCCTGTTTATTCCCCACGCTGCATGCGTTGGTGTACAGGCACTTCAGAGAGGTAATTGAGCATGCAGCTTTTCCAGTCCAAGATTGGAAATAGCTCTTGAGAATATCCCTGTGCATTTTGATTACATATTTTGTTAAAAAAATACAAAACAGCTCTCTTATACCTTGGTTTGAGAGTCAATATGCCAAATTTCAATGAAAACAAGCTTTGTGAAAACTATTAACATTTGGAAGTTATCTGCTGAATTGGAAGTGTGGCAGCAACGTTTTAATATATAAGCTCTTTACACTTTTGCTATATGTCGTGGATTATTGCTTTCATAAGCAAAATGCTTTCGAATTGAAATCTAATGAGAATTTTACGGACATGTGTATTTGTACTATTTGGTGTTCTGAATTACAGTACACTCTGTTGAGAAGTTGATTATTTTGAGAACTGCTGAGAAAGGGAAATTAAAGTTGACTGGTAGCTATTGAGTAAAAAGCTTTTGCTCCTGGGAATGCTTTCAGGTGACCTGCTGCTTTTGCAAGATTCAGTTGTGGCTAAGTCCATTTGCATACTACATTGAGCAGCTGTTAGTCTCTTTGTGGATATACTACAGTACATGCATATTGTGTGCTACTTATTTCAGTTCATATTGTTCCTGATTTTATTCTTCAATATTAGCTTTACATGCTGGGTTGCCCACTTGATCATCCCTCAGGCTGGTAGTACTGGGGAGGACTCCAACTCGGTCTTTATTTTCTTGCAGATATGAACTTTTTCACCTGCTTGAGAGGAGTGTGACTGGTTCTCCAAGTAACAGCATTGCTTGGAGAAGTCATATTCTGTTACAGAGAACAACTGTAAAATATACAATAATCAACTATTATTTTTCTAAACAGCTGTCATTATTCTTATTTTAGAGGTAAAGAAACTGATGTTCAGGAAAACAGATAGTTTTCCATAGCAGTGTTAAGATTCATTTATGCAGGTGCTACGCTCTAACCTCTCTCTCCTCCCCCTGCCCAGGATGACTTGTTGACTTTTGCAAGGAAAAATAACTCCCTTTTTTGGCGGGGGAGGTCTGAGGATGGAGAGAGATTTGTGTTTCAATACTATTGCCATCAACAGTAAACACATGTCCTTAAAAGGAAGCCTTTATTACTAAGATGGAGCAGATATCAGCTCCAATCTGCTGCTGCCTGAATCTGTGCTTTGGAACTAAGGTGCTGGTCTTACAGTTGCCAGCTTTTGCTGGTTTGTTTTTATATAGTAGAGGAGCTACATCAGGTATGTCTAGCGTAGCGTTCTGCCGCTGCTAGCAAATACAGCAGTTGCCTGCTATACTTCTAATAATACTCCCCCAAAATACTAGTCCTTTATAAAAAAAAAAATTGGCTCAGTTTTCTGAACCATAAATATTAGCTTTAAATTTAATATCAATGGATGAATTTGGTCATTGTAGTGGAATGACGAAGTTTTATGGATCATTGTATTTGCTAAGTATGTTAAGTGATGAAGCTTTGATGTTTTATTGCTATGACTCATTTGGAAAAATTTATTTGCATTGCTCCAAAGTGAACTAAAGCAGTGCTGGCATCTGTTCTCAGAAGAGTTTCTACATTAAGATTCGAGGCTTCGAAATAACTAAGCTAAAATGTCTATTATGCACCTATGAATCTGTTTCTAATAGAACATGGACCTTGTCATCAGAAAGTTGTTTTATAGTGCTTTTCTTTCTGCAAATCAGAATTTAAAAAAACATTTTCTAAGGCTCCATTTGTAAGGAATATACATGTTGGTATGTATGTGTTGATCGGATTCCTATTGCATCTCTGGGTGAATTTCTTTCCAGAACTTGGATAGAACATCAGTGTTAGGATATGTTTGCTTTACTATCAGGCAGTAAAAAAAAAGGTTAATTGCTTCAGATAGGAATCCTTTATAGACCTTTCAGTAAACTGTCCAGACTTAAGTAAGAGATGCACAAAAGCAAGTCATTAAACTTATTGGCAGGGTAAGTTAGCCTGTACTGTTGCTTGTGCCCAGGCTATCTTGTTTCAAAACAGCCCCTTTGTGCTGCAATCCAGCAGCAATGCCAGGACCACTAGGTGGGAATCCAGCAGCCAAATGCCTTGCTGCTGGAAATTAAAAGTGTGTTAATGAATGCGCTAATGTATAATGGGTGGAGGATTGCCATTAGGTCTTTCCTTTGCCTGAGTAAATATTGTTTCATTTCTGTCAAGACATCGCTGCAATCAACTTGCCTTTGCAAACCAGGTAGTAGGATCAGGAAAAGACAATGCAAGAATCTGGGAGAAAGAGGACCCTCCCTGTCTGAGTGTTTTGATGTCTTCTCTAAACAAGTTTTGGGTTTTAATTTTTAAATCATCACTGCAGCTCCTCTGGGAATTTTGTGTATGGGATCGTACACACTAGGTGAACTGGCAAAACTTTCATCTGTACATCTAAGCCTGGTCAGCTATGTCTGGTTTACCTCTGCACATGCACTTGTCAAACAGAGCTGTGAAAAGTTTAAATTTTGAAAGGCCTGTGAGAAAATTATTCACTGCAACTGCTATAGTCAGGTTTTCCATGGAATCTGAAATGCTCTTGAAGATTATGTCTCCAATTATAGTGATGTTGGTACCTAAAGGGCATCTGAGTTAGCCATAATCTGTATTCTAGCCCTTAGCATTAACAATAGCAAAAATTGTAATTTTATTTTAAAAAACCCCAGCATATACTCTGACAGTGTCCAGTGATAGGTATTCAGTTGCAGGATTAAGAAACTGATTTGAATCAGTATCCTAATGATGTTTTCAGCAGTTATAGTAAGGTGTGTATCAACTGGATATGTTTGGACAGCTCTTGGGTGTTTTTGCCATTTATTATTTGAAACATACCGGAGGGGTTCACGGGCACCTGGAATCCAAGGCAAGCAAATGTTCTCAGTTCATACACAGCTCAGCACTGTTCATGAAGTCTCTGGATTCAGATCCTTTCTGTTTGACAAGTTTTGTTGCAGATCTGTTGCAGCAAATTAAATTCATATGGCCAAAACTGTTTCTCTTGACTATCTACCCACCTGACCTGAGACAGGAGAAGCTGATGTGATTGTAGATTGTCTTACTTTTATCAGTTTCTGTCATTGCATATTGATATACAGATTCTTAAATGCCAAAATTGATTAGGCTCTGCTACTACTCCCATTAAAATCTCCTGTTCTTATTTCTGAATGATTTTTATGGCAATGTCATAAGTGCATATTTAGCTTTAGGGACTTATCCACTTTATCCTGACAAACAAAAGAATTGGGTGGAAAATAATTTTGGAAATTAGATTAAACATTGATAAAAGCAGAGTAATCTGCATACTGACAGGGCTGACCAAGAAAAACCTGGCCAACTAGAATGTCAGAAATTATTAGGAAAAAAGATGAGAAGAATATTAAAACCATAATTAAACGACCATATAAATACATGACTGCTGCTTTCTGAGTAGCACACAGTTATGATCCTTTCATTCAAAAAAAGGACCTTCAAAAAGTACCAGGAAGGACCATGAGAGCGTCTAGAGGCTTCCATGCAAGGGAAGACTTAACAGAAAAGACCTTGTCAGCTTGGGATGGTGAGTGCAATGCACTGAAGCAAAATACAAGTTGTAAGTACCATGATAAGAGATGTGGCAGCTCTGATGCTTTTCAACTGGTAGGGATCTTAAAAAAAAGTTTGTCCTAAGTGCAAACATGTGTGTGCCTATATGGGTACATATAAAACAGTGGAAGTTTAAAATAACATCTTACCAAGCCATAACAGTTTGGCTTATTGATTGTCAAGATAATACTAAGAAGATGGGAACTGGAAAAGAGGAAAAAAGATTCCCACTATGATGTGAAGGACTTTGTAACTTCATCTTACATGCTGCTTTTTTTGCACTCATCCTAAGTCCACCATGTGCCTGTCTCTGTGATTTTTGGGCTGTTGAGGGAAATGCCTTACTAACTGCATAGCTGTAGCCCACTTTGTGTTCTGGTGTGCTGCGGGGCTGGGCCGGGTGCTTGCACACGCCCTCTTCTTAGCACAAGAGAAAATAAAAGCTTAGCACACAAAAAAAATAAAGCTCAGGAAGATTTTACTGATGATTATTTAGTTGCAGCAGGGTTGAATCCTGCTATCCCCAAGGTATGAGCTGCCTTGGGAAATGAGTACTTGAAATTCTTGTAACACAAGAAATAAAAGGTCTTTTTTTGAAATTATCTGGTAGCCACATTAAAACAAAAAGCAGGAAGTGTTTTTTGCAGGCTGGCCGATCAAGCTGCACAGGTCGTTGGCACAGGAAATTGCGGAGGTCAGAACTGCAGGACCAAAAATGCAGCCTTCGTAAATCTTTGAACACAGGCATGGGTGGGTAATAACAGTGCAACTCTGTTTTAGGAAATTCCTAAATTGTTGATTGTCCCTAAGCCAAAAATGAAGGTTACTCCAGGATGCTCTGGAAGATAAACTGTAGCTGGATCGTTTTGTGGTCTCACCTTCTGTGGTATGATCCCTCACCTTCCCATGCTTGTGGTCCTCTGCAGGCTGCAAAAGCCCCATGCGTCTGGGCTGCACCGAGAGCCACTGGGCAGCCTGGTAAAGGGCCTCTGGGTTCTCCAGCAGCAGCGCATCTCTTTGGGCACATTACTGAAAGCTTTTTTTTTTTTACTGCTCAGTGATATGTGGTGTAGAAAAGCATAAAATGTGTGTGGGGGTTCTTGCAGTTTTGTTATTGTTTAGTGTTTTCTACCACTGTATGAGCAGCAGTAGTTTCTCAGTGGTTTTTTAGGTGGGTTGGGTGCAAACTATTGTTTGTATTTAATTGACATCTAAGTAGGAAACCTTTCTGTGCCACTAAAATTAATGGGAGTTTTGTGTGCTTATTGTTCATTTTATTAACGGGAGGCAAGCAAAGGCTTAAAACGAAGAGACTGCCTGGAGATGAGTGACTGAACACTGAGTTACAAATGCAACATAATTAATTACATAACCAAATAATTATATGACAGTAAGAAGAGGAGAGAGGGAAAGAAGGAATCAAGCAACTTTTTGGATAGAACTGTCTCTTAGTATTTGGCAGTGGTGTAATCAGATGCTTTCAAGCATTTAATTTATAAGTAGTTTACAATTTAAAATCCATTACATTACATGTAAGTATTGCAAAGTTAATAGTGTGGAGCTAGAAATATTTTCAGAATTGTTAGTCTAGTTTCTTGTTATGACATTTTATCTTTTTAGCCTTGGGCTTTGGTTAGATTACAGTTGGTTTTTTTTTCCCCCAAATCTTTTCATTAAACACATTTTAACAGTTAAGAATTGGGAAGCAGTCCCCTGAGACTTAGTTATCCATATGTACCTTCTCACCTACATGCTGCATGTATTTTCTAAATCACTCTTTATCTGTTTTTTCCACTCAACTCCTTGACAGACTAGTGATTTTATTGGCTTACTTTAAAGAGTGTTAGTTGACTGTCAGGTATTGCTGATTTGCTGACATCTTTGGAAAGTTTATGTCTAAGTTAGAACTGATTTTTTTTAGATATTAGCACCTTTTAGTTGGTTGACTCATCTGAAATACGGTTTCTGTTGTTCACTTTTGTGTGTCTCACATGTCACCAATTCTGCCATTTTCTCCTGATGGTTACAGCAGGTTTTTCTCTTTTTGTCTTTTTAAATGTAAGTATTTTAAAGATAGCTATTTTACCCTCTTTTTAATAATTTGAGGATGCATCTTTCAGATCTCTCTAACATTTCCACACCCACCTAACCCCATATGTTTTGTTGGTTTGCTTCCTTCCTAGATGGTATCTCAGCTTGAAACCCGAATAGCTAAATTGACTGAAGCTTTGGAAAATCAGAGCAGATTGTACCAAGAAACTCTGGAGAGGAGCAGGAAAGCTGAAAAATGTTCTGAGGCTTTCCAGGATCAACTGAAACACTTGGAAGAGGAATTACTGTCTGTAGATCTGATGCAAGATGGTTTGAAGCTTGAGAGGCAAAAAGTAGTTGCATGCATTGTTTTCTTTTTCATAAAAGTCACTAAAGACAGAGATACACCTAATTGTATTGCACTGATCAGCTGGAGTATTACTGACAGTACTGCAAGTAATGCAAATTAGCAAAGTCAGGCATCATGTGGGGAGTAGTAATATCTTTTCTCTGACCAAAAATTTTGGTTGGAAAAAGTAGCTAGGCTTGGGAGTTCAAAGTCCATTTAATGTGGAAAAAAAAAGTAGATTAAAAGAAGTCTCTGTAAATACGTCAGCAGTCCTTGAAGGATTCTCTGATCTCTCCATCTTTCTCTAATATATCATCTGGTCTGCAGTCTCTCAAGATCTTGCAGTCCTTGATTCTTTTATATCCTTAGACCATCAAGGCTACCAGGATTTTTTTAATTAATTGTATGACTGAACACGCTGCTAGTCTGTAACATATCCACATACGAAGAGTTTGAAAAATGACATACTACCTGGAAAGCTAAACCAGCAATATGATACAGCTAAGAAAGACAAAGTTGTAGCATGGTACCAGGCTAATATAAATGCTTAGAAAGTTGAATTTGCAAAGAATCAACAATTTGATGCTGTCTGTTTTGCATTAGTCTATGATACAATAACACTTACGAATGAAGCATCCACCACACTAGGAACAAACCAGAAAATGGAGCTGTTCCTTCCCCTCTACTTCTTCTGTGAAGAACATGTTTCTTGATTTCTCTCCAGATTTTGTTGCAATAGAGATTTTTGTTGTGATTTTGTTTCTGTTAATGAGCAACTTTGTACTTTGTTCTCCTGCTGCTGTTTTTAACTTTTTTAACCAGAAGCATTATGAAACAAAGAGATTCTTACTATGTTTTATCATCTTGGGCTCAAGCAACAATTATGGAACTGGTTTGTTGTTGTTGTTTTTTTTTGTTGTTTCTTTGCAAAGATGACCTGCAGCAGAAGTAAGAGAAAATGAAGACAAACATAGTTCTTAGTGAGAAGGGAGAGCTTTGGGTTTTGCAAGAGAGGCTAATTGAGACCAGGGACCTAATGCAATTTTTAAAGAGCTAGCAAAGCAGGACAAAAGAAGGAAAAACCAGATTAAATAATAATTGATATCTGTATATGTTCACATCAGTAAAATGGATGGAGATGCAATTAAAATAATCTTTAAAGCAATTTGTAAACCAATTACTGTTATCTCTAAAACTTGCTGTTCCAAAGAAGGGCAAAAGACTGACCATGTTAACATTCCTGCATCTCCTCAGACTGCATTGAATGTCACCCATGGTATCCCTGGTACCAGTATTATCTGTTTCAGAGCTCACAGCAATGGGCAGTCACAGCTCTTGAAATTAGTTGGGATGTAGCTGTCCTTCCTAACTTCTCCCTGCCAATGCATGGTCGTGTAAAGCAGCAGGGCCACAGATGGGAACTGGAATCAGAAGCAGACACATATGTCTAGTGCTCCTCTTACTGCAGAGGAGCAAAAACCAATCTGGTCTTGCTAAGGAGGTAAATACAGTGGGTCCAGGGATTTATGAACAAAATTAATGTTGACTAAAAAAGGACAAATGAAGAATTTGCGATTGTGTCAGGAGTGTGTACTACAAGCATACCCTTTCAGTACATTATTTCTTGTGGATAGTGGACTTGGCTGTGTATAGCTGATTGCTGGTGTAGGGGAAATTGCTTTTAAACTGTACTTCAGGACTTTTAATGAAGTTTTATTTTTCTTTTACCCACATCTTATCTTAGTATCTGAAATTTCTGGAGCAACTTAATGAGAAGATGCATCTTGATAGCCTAGCAGCAGAGATTGGATTTGATATGAATGCAGATGCGATTCTAGCCCGAGTAGAGCAGTTAGTGAAACTGGAAGGTGATGCAGTGATTGAAAACAAGACTATGGCATATAGCCTAAGAAGGAAGGTAGGCAAGAAAGACATACTGTTACTGTTTGTTTCAAAGATAAACATTGTTATGGCTGTGTTTCCATGGTGGCTTGCTAAAGACGGCAGGTTGGTGCCTCGTATGTGTACAAGGAGTTTCAAAGATGTCCACTACATAAAAAGAAGACAGTAAACATTTGCAAACTGTGCTAATAGACTGCATATTAAAAAAACTAAAACCACTGGTCAGTTAAATAAACGATACTATTTTTCACAACTTCTTAAATAAATGTATGAAGTTATGCATGTTTATATGTGTATATATGTCTACTTTTCAATACACATTTATAATATACTTCTGTAAACAACTACTGTCAATATTTAAATCTAAAAGGATCTGCTGGGCAGGGAGCACCTTGCACAAACTTCTCTAGAAACTAGTAAGGCATTGGTTGTACTTCACCAAGATTTTCAATGTTTCCAACAAGAGCTGTGCTTCTTTAGAAGCAAACCTGCTCCAATTTGGTCAGACACCCTCTGTCATCCCATTGTGACAGAGTGAAGCCTTCTGGTTTTAGGCTTATCAGAATGGTTTAGAGGTTAGAATTAGGTCTGCTTAAGGCTTAAAACAACACTATTTTTTCTGGAAGCAACTGCCTCTCTAGCAGGGAGTATAGTATGTTAGTACTCCTCAGATGTTCCAGAGTAAAGCCCGGCAGCTCAGCTCAGGTAAACTGAGCACCAAAATTACAAAACCAAGCTGCTGTACCTTGTGTTGGAGCAGTGCATGAAAGTTTTTTTATTTCTGTATGTTGCTTCTCCTTCTTGCCCACTAGCCTTAATTAACTGATTAAAGATGGAAATATCTTAAATTACCACCACTGAAAACACTTTCTCCTTAATGTACCTCTTGCATTTGACTAGTGTCTCATTTTCATACAATTTCAGATGTTATGGATGATGCAGAAGTGTTTATGTTCAAATAGGGTATTCATATAGGTAAATTAATTCCAAAAGGTAATGCACAAATTCAGGGATGGAGAATCACAATTAATTGATAATATAAGAGGTGTCAAGTTAGCATATATATGTTTTTAATGCTTTACAGAGTTTTCAAGAGAGGAATAGGAGTTCCAGTTAAATATGGAACACAAGGATTAAATTTGCAAAACAATCTGTGTAGTACTATCGTCTTCCACGTGTATTTTTTTCAAATATCCTTGTGTTTGGGAAACTAGTTGAAGACTCAGAAAGAAAAACTTGAAAGCAGAGAGCTGCACATGAACCTTTTGCGGCAGAAAATAACCCAGCTGGAAGAAGAGAAGCAAGTAAGGACCGCCTTAGCTGTGGAGAGGGATGAGGCCAATCTCACTGTCAGAAGGTTACATAAGATGATAGAGAGGTTGCAGAAGCAGCTTGATCTGGCAAGGGAAATGAATACTGATCTCAAAGCCAAGCTGTCTGAAACCAATGAACTTAAGGTGAGCTAAAAGGTTACGTTTGCGCTTCTACCCATTTTTCTATTCCAGTTGGGTACAGCTGGAGTTCATTTACAATAAACGTGTTCATGGAGAACTGCTCAAATCCATCTAGGTGGGGAAGGCAAACATAATTTTACCATGTTCTGGGTATTTTGCGGTTTGTCTTGATACAGTAAATAGCATCTGTAAAGCACAATGTAAATTTTGTGGCTAGTGTAAGAAGAATACAGTATATGCAGCCCTTTCTTTCCTGTCGATATAGTAGCTGTAATCTTATATTTTCCCATACATTGCTCACAGGAGATCTATTCTGCTAGGTATGGGGAGGAGGGGGGCAGGGAAAGAGTTTTTTCTGCATAAAACAGGTAAGATGCTAAATTTTCATTGTTCCTGTGTTTTGTTGCATTGTGGCAGTAATAAATTACCTTTAACTCGGGTGAAAACAAGTAGTTTGCAGTCATTGATAGTTTGCTGCCACTGGAAGAAAGGAAGATTGATTTTACATGAGTTTGTGTCTTGTTGCTGATGGAGTGAAATAGATAAGTAGGTGCACGTTCCAAGGATTTTTACCAGCAAAACATTTGGCAACTCTTTTTCATACTGTTTTACTAGGGGCTAGCAGAGACTGAACTCTCACTGTAGATTTTTGTCTATCTGGTTACCTCTCTTCACAAAAGTTGTAGAGAGTTAACTGTCTTTGAAACAAAAATCTGTTTGTCAATTGAGTTGGAAGTGGCCAGTGTGCTTTAATAAATTTTCAGTTCACATGTACATCTGATTTCACCAGGAGCACAGAAGAAACCACATTAAAGTGCTTACTCATGATTACTCCTGATTATTATTTGTTTTGTGTTAGATGAACAAGTGTTACAAATGTAACATTACTTTGTTATTGTAGATCAAAACTCTGGAGCAGAACAGAACAATAGAAGAACTCAGTAAGTCTCAAGCCAAATTGGAAAGAATGAAAGAAAAGGCTGAGAAACAACTTACCTCCGTCAAATCAGAACTTCTTTTGAAGGAGCGTAAAGCTACTGAAGATAAAGAAAAAAACAAAAATATGTTAGAAGCAGTTACCAGTGAGATGAAGGTGCTTAAAACAACCCTTGCAGAATTAGCAAAAAGGGAGAGACAGGTAGGTGTATAGGTATTGGGCAAGTGCTAGCTGTCGCTTAGAATATAAGAATGTGATAGAAGTGGAGCACCTGTCCAGATGTGCTGAAAACATTTGTGAACATTATTAAAGAAGGAAAAGTTAGCTCACACTTGTGAGCTAGAGTGGCAGTTGTGATTCTGAGAGGCAAAGCTGTTCTTCAAGTTATACATGTAACAGAATGAATAATAAATATGGGCATTGTTTTCTTTGTTCATTGCAAAATAGTACATCACCTTTTGGAGAAGTATAAAAATGCTTTAAAATCCTGGTATCTTTTAAAGGTATGTTTTTTCTGTGTATATTAGGTATAAAACTTACACATTTCCATGTATAGGCCATAAATCCAAAGAATGTTGGAAAAGATCGGAAAATTAAAAAAAAACAAACCAAACCAAACCAGATTTAATATTGACTGTAACTATTTTAGATCAATTTGTGACATGTAACTTTGTTAAAATTTAGGTAAGAAATTTTTTTGTAGTAATGCACCTTGGGGAGGGTATAAGGAGTTTCTGGGAAACACATTAGTAAATGTGTTCTATTTGAATTTTAAAAAAATCGTGAAGTATGTATGTAATTGCCCTCCATATTGTATTTTGTAGCATTATAGATGGCATAATTGTTGAAAGCCAATGGGATACTTCTTTTAAGTAAACAATGTGTAATTTTAAATTTCTTATTCCTACTGCTTAGAACTTTGTTAGTTTTTCCAGCTAATATTTTTATGCTATTTGTTGGCCTTAGCAATGTCTCTGGATGAAATTTAAGAATGCTATTTCAAAGAATGAGTCTAGAAAAATTGTTTTGCTCACATGGAGAAAAGACCAACAACTTATGGATCTTTCGTCCTGGAAAGTTTTAGCACTGTTTAGTTTTATAGTGAAGGTTAGAAATCTGACAGGAAAATTTATTTTTTTCCTATGTCTCATGAGGAAACAAAGCATCCTGCACACAGAGGAAGGTATGAGTTATGTTCATGAAATTATTCCAGAGAGTCATATATTGAGTACTTGTTAAACACACACAAATGTTGAATTTTTACTGTCTGAACTCATGGTGTTTCAAGTCACTTAAATACTGTTGCAGTGTTCTTTGGCCAAATTGAAAGAATGTGGGAAAAGTGAGGTAAGTGGGCTACAAAGTGCAGAATGCTCAAGCACAGCATAGCCCGAGTTCTCAGGTCTTCTGGATTAGCGAAAGAAAAACATCAGCTTACAGTTCACCAGCATCCACAGTCATCTGCATCACAGGAGGGTTTCAAACACCTGAAGGTGGAACTGTAGTGCTAAACTGGGAGCAAAGCTGTTTGCAAAACTGATGCCTGGTACTTGTGCAGAGATGGTTAGTAGTAATGGCATTTTGAGAATATGAGAATTGCCAGTAATATTCATAGCATACTCTCCTTTATCTTAACAGTTTACCTAGTTAACATCTGTCCTTAAAATAAGGCTACTATTGCTAAATCAGAAAATTCGTTCTCTCTGTCTCAGTAATTAACCCATAAGGTTTTTTTCTCACTTCTCCCAAACAATTACCGGAGGAGAATTCCTTCCTTATCCTCAACCCTGTGTAGTTCTTCACCTGCTTTGAACTGTTTGTTCTTTCTTCTCAGGGAAGCTAAACAAGACCAGACTTCTCTGACTCTCTGTAAAAGGTAGCGAACGCAGATGTTAGGTACTTCTCTGGGCATGTGTGTATACATTAATCTGAATATAAGCACAGGCATGTCATCTGTGTGTGTATGCATGTGAAGAAAACTAGTAGAAACTGAAATTGCTTTTACCTGATGGAGTTGTTAATGCGGCCATATTGACTGCCTGTACGTGCATTTGCATGTTTTTTTCAAGTATACTCTGCTTTCCATGGATATCACTCTGTGTAATGTTAAATAACATTGTACTATTGCGTGGCTATTTTCCATGCTGTCAAAATTAAAAGTATGAAGAATTGAACTACTGATCTTAATTTCTGACTTCACTTGGGTATGTTCTGCCTTTCTTTATGATCACAAGAAAAATCAATGCCTTAACCAGTTGGCAGTATTTCAATTCTGCATACTTTTAATTTTGACAGCATGGAAAATAGCCATGCAATAGCACAATGTTATTTAACATTACATTGAAATAATTTCACATAAACTCATAATTGGGATTTAACACAGTGCTTCTGTTTGTCCTTTGCTCTTTAGACTATTAATTCGTACTAAGTTTAAGAGGAAAATTTGGCATTTCTGTGTTTCGTTTCTTTTTTTTAATTATTTTTAGGAGAATGCATAGAATCAGAGCATCTGAATTGTTAGAAGTGAGGCCTTGTAAGCAGGGTGTAATAACACTGCTTTAGGATTATCAGTCAGCTCTGGTGGCTGTAGTGAATAACAGCAAAATGTGCGTATTCTTGGGCAGAAATATAAAATAATTTTTAAAAAGGAGTTCAAAACATTATTAAATCATACTGCAGAGGGAAAACCATAGCTATATGCTATATATGTATATATGAAGCTATATGCGAAGAGTCAAAACAATAGAGATTACTAGAATGCATATATAGTGGGGAATTACTTGGATATGTTGAAACTTTACAAGAGTAAATGTAAGTTTATAGATATCCATACTGAATTTCCTCTGTGGCTTCAACAGAAAACCTTCCTGAATTCATATATAATTATTATGTATTTCTGAATATAAATAAATATCAGCATAGCTGACATTTGTTTAAATAAGACTAGATAAAGGGTATGCATATTGACTGATGAGAAAAGGGTGTTCACTGGGACTGACAACATCAGTATGTGACCACTGCGGTCAACTACAGATTAAAATCTGAATATGTTTTTTTTTTATATTGATTTAACTCAAGTCTTTATTTGCAGCAGTACTTGGAGTATGACTATAAATGTCAATGTTTTGGTTGAGTTTTTGATGGGTTTGTTATAAGGATTTTTTCCAGTCTTAGTTTCCCATTTTTCTTTCCCTCCTCCCCTTTCTTTCTGTTGGAATAAGACCCCTTCTACTTTCCTGTAGGTACAAGGTGAAAACAAAATGCAGTGTCTGTTTTTTTACTTCTGTTCCCCCCTCCTAATATCTTGGGTTAATGCTCTAAATTGTTTTCATTTCCTCTCTTTAACTTCAGATAATTTTACTCAGTAGATGGGAGGTGCGAAGAAAATTTCTCATGAGTGCTTACTGCTCTAGCAAACCTTTGGTTTTGAGTCTTTAGTGATGTTTGTCTTTTATTATTTCTCTCCTTTACTTCAAATTGTGACTATGTTAGACACATTAATTGCTATTGAAGAAAGCCTGAAACAGAGAATTAGATGGTATTTCAGCAAAACTGTTGGGCTCTTAATACCTCTGTTGCATTCTTTTTAAAGCTGAAATATATTTCTCGTCTAATTTTTTTCCCTGGGTCTTATATATTTTAGTGCAACATTTTAAAAAGTTGTTCATGATGTGCTTGCAGCACTATATCCACTTGAGTATAAACACACACCTTGCTCCACGTGAGACATGTGATAGTGTCCTAAAGATTTTCCAGTGTGTGTCATCTGTTGCTTTTGTTTGGAGTTTTTAAAATGCAGATTTTGTCCTCTGGTGGGGCATTTTTGAATCCAAGAGTGATGGTTCTCTTTGTCAGTTTATGTTGAAAATTTCTCTTTGCAGTCAACCCTTTTTCTGCATTTTCACCAAAGTACAGCTTTGTCTGCACTGTACTTTATATGCCACAATATAATAGTCAGAAAAGTTGTTTTTTGTTAAATTGTTACTCAGTTAAAGTGGAAGAAATACTCAATTTAAAATTCACATAAATTAATGGCTTAAAGGATTTATTTAAGGGCTCTGTGAGCTTTCCAGTTCAGGTTATTTACTGATGAAAGTTACAGAATTCTTAACATATTTATTGTCCAGTCACTATAGCTATGACCTGCTTTTCCCATCAGAAATAAAGAGGGAATGATGGTATACACATTTTAATTTGTATCTATTCCCCCTGGCAAAATTCTTCCAGATCAATAATCTGCATCGGTGCATCAAATTTAATTTAATTTCATTTGGTACATGGTCGTAGTGCAATTTGGTTTACTCACAGTTGTGTAATTAAGTTGAACAGCTTGCAATAGCAAAGATATGAAAGAAAGAGATTTGGTGCAAAGCGCCAATGAGCTCCCAGGGGATCAGTTGGTTCTGCTGTATAGATGTCTTGTCAGGGTTTAATTCATCTGAAGACTAGCTCTTTGCAGAGGGCTGCCTTGATCTTCTAACATAAAGTCTGTATGGAAACAAATTCCAGCTCTGATGCCTGCTCACTTTGTCTGTGATCCAGATGTTTTAAAAGATCTTTAGCTTCTGCTAAATTGTGCTTGCCTAGCACACTGCCAGAGCCCCGCATCAGTGACCTCCCGACTTGCTGCTGAAGAGAATATATGGGAACTTGGGGGTTTTTGGTTTTACATTGTTCCAACTTTCCCTCCAAGACGTTGTGCCGCCTTGGTAAGATAGATAGCTTGGACTGAATTCTCAAATCCTTGTATCTTACACTGTCTTGGTTTCCACATTTGTTTTTCAGAGCTAATGGCAGCGCCTTGGAGTTTTGTACTGGGATGAAAAAAACTGTCATTGGCAAAGTCTTGGAACGGAGACCTTGTTTTCAGGGTTTTTGCAGCTTGTCTCACAGATGTTGTAACTGCTTTAGAGTTCTGCACAGTATCCTTGGGGATGAACACGTATTTCCAGAGTGCTTTTATCTCCATTTCAGGAATACATTTATCTCCTCCTTACCATTAGCTATCAGCATGATTGGTGGAGTGAGGGTGCTGCCACACCAGAGCACAAGTCTGGCTTCTTGGTTGTTTTGATGTTTCTGTGACATTTTGAGTCTCTGTCATGCTTGGGAATGGGGATCTTGCTCTTCAAATAGATAGCAAGACAAGCTATTTCCTAATATATTTCCAACATATTTCCTAAAATTGGAATATTTACCACTTTTAATTGTGTGTTGATGCTAAGGGATATTAAAGCATTGGTCATTTGGTCTGTATAATGCATTGTCCATTGAAGAAGCATTGAAGTTTGACTTATAATAATCCATATTGTGAGTTGAGAAGAGTAAATCAGCATTCATGTTCATCTGAAGTTTTTAATCTAGTTACTGATGGGGTCACTAGTGATGAGAATTACTTGTGGGTGTCTGTCCCTTTGAAACTGCAGAGAGAAAGCTGGTTTCTTTGATTACTTTGCCAAATACCCTTCCTGTGATATATTTTCAGCAGTTACACACAGAAGAAAAATGAACATTTCCCAGGCTGCATCTTGAATTTTGGCTGCATCCTGAGTTCAAGTCAAAGTCAGACAGAAGGATGTACCAAACTTCCACCTCTCTTATAACTTCCTCCTTTCTGCTGTGGTTTCCACGAGAAAGTGCAGGGTGGAGTGCACCTGTGGCAGGCAGCAGTCAGGAGCTTGATGTCAGGACCAGGACCTTAGCCTGTCCTGCGGGATGTGCCCACCAGAGTTTCCAGTTGCCTGTGTAGTTTGCAGTCATCTAGGTCAAGTACAAGTCATCCTGTCCTTTCCTCAGTTTTTGCTGTTCAGTCAGCAGGGAAGATATGCCTGTGAAGGATACTAAAGAACACTTGAAACTGTGTTTTGGATTCAAGATCCTTAGCACCTCAGCTGTTTACTTGTTGTATTATTTGAGGTACAACCCAAAAAGCTGTTTCTGTCCTCTTCAGCTCTCTGTATTGAGCAACAGCAGAAATTTCTGTATTTTGCAGTGCTAATACAAATGCTTTTGTTTGTGTGTATGCATATATGTGTATGTTTTTCCAGGCGCCTGCTTTGCTTGGTATTTAATTTATTAGTCATTCCTTTCTGTTTGCACTTGCAGCTGGCAGATTTCCGAGAGGTGGTCTCGCGGATGCTGGGCCTCAACATTGCCAGCCTGGCTCTTCCTGACTATGAAATCATTACACGTCTTGAAGGGTTGATTCACTCTCATCGGCATCACTACTTCCCCTGTGTCTGCCTCAAAGATGTGGCCAGGGCACAAGAGGAACACTCGCAAAGAAACATACAGCTTCTTCACTGAAACACACGTTTCACAAGGAGACAGAACAAAGTAAAAATTTCTTTTGTGCTTTCCTACCTTACCTACGCTAGACATGCATAGAAAACAGATATCTATTTCTGTTCCCTACTCTACAGATACCAACTTGGGCTGATTTTTAGTGTTTCAGTAGGGAGACTGAGCCGAGTGGATAAAGCCGGCAGCCTAGAGATAGCAAACAGAAAATCCCTGGGTAGCATAATACTTCAGTCATGAAAATGACAGACAGAATGGGAACAAAGTTTCATTGCAGAGGTACTGAAGGCATGGGTCACCTGAGGTCAGTTTGCAGTTTTGGGAAGTACTTGCTAACGAATGCCAGCTTCAGTGACATTCCTTGTGCTTTACCTCTGGGTCACAGGGATGAAATAAAGTGGGGGTTGTACTGCTGCTGTTCCTCTTGCAAAGTGAGAACGGCACTCTGCACTTTTACGCAGAAGGACTTCAGCTTCAAGACAGTTAGCTGGAAGTTAGAAGACGATCACAATTTTGGAACAAGAAGTCTTTTTCTTCTGTTTTTTTCCTTAGTCTGCTGTTAAGCCAAAATAAAAAGTTACGCTTTTTCAGCAGTCTCTTTCACAGGGTCCAGTCACGCACCTGGTGTAGATATATTTGGTAAAATTGCGTGTTGCCCTTGGTCATGATGCCTTGAAAATTTTTCTTCTAGCTACTGTATTGCTTAGGTAATTAACCCATAGACCAAATAAGTGGCAGTTCTTCTGAGTTAATAAAATGTTATTTTAAAATGCTTATCCAATACAGAAAATAGTTGAATTACTAAAGCCTTTATTTTCAGAAAAGCAATGATGAAGTGTCCAGAATTACATCTTAATCATAAAAACCGCTTGTCTATCACACTTTCTGAGTGTTGTTAAACTTCCTGATTTCTTAAAAGCAATTTGAAGAATAAATCTGTTTTCATAGTGGACTCAAACATGATTCTGTGTTTTTTCTTGTCTGTCCCCATTGTGTAATTTATATGGATGTGTAGAACAGTAAGGAAGATGTACCTATTTATGTCTGACCATTGTGGACTTTCTACAGTATCTCAGCAGATGATAACTCACTTACTAAAACTGAGCACGCTATTTTAAGAAAAATGAGACTTTTTCAAGTAAGTGTGGTAATTTTGGTTTCTGGCTAGGGACTCAGGGCATTATAGGTTGTTTTTATTTCACTTGCCTCTGAAGAATCATTTCTCAGTAATTTGTTAGTAAAAACCAAAAAATACCCAAGATTTTGCAAAATCAGTCATTTGAGGATATATGGTAAATTATATATTATTTCACTCCTGTGGCTACCTGGATGAAAATCCATTTCCTTTCCTGTTTTATAATGTAACATTATTTTTCAGGTAAAGTTTAATAAATGGAATAAAGGAAAAAGATATATTAAATCATATAGACTACATTTTAGAAAAGCACCACAATTTCAGAGTAAAATAAAATATTGAAATATAAATATTTTTAGGTGTGATTTATTCGTTAGGAAAAGGAGGATGGAAAAGGATGTAATAATTTTCCAATTCTTAATGAGAGAATACAAGTAACTTCAGCTTGTGTTTTCCTGGCTCTATAGGCACTTTCCTCCTTTGCTTGACTTACAAGTAAACAACAAAACCTAGTTTCTTCATGCACATTAATAAATATTATAGAAAGCATATTTTACCATATTTAGCAAGTTAAATAAACTGCATTCAAAAATTAGGTCCACGCAGCCCAGATAATGCTTTCATAACTTCAAGAAATAATCTCTGAGAGTGCCATTCATGAAGTATGTATGCATATTTGGCCATATTTTTTGGTTAAATGAGATGTTTTCCGAATGTTTGCAAAGAGACTTAAAATCTCCTGCCATGCTCAGCAGTCCCGTATCCTGCCACCCTGTGACCAACCATGGCACCAGCAGTGAAGTCCCAGCCCCAGAAGCAAAGTTCTAATCGCTTCAGCAGAGACAGGTTTTCATGTTAGGTTAGTAGCAAAGCTAGATTACTGTCTTGCGTGGTAAGCCAACAGGAAGTAGAATAAGGGTTTTCTAATGCCTTTAAAAAAGTTATTTAAGAAAATATTAATGCTAATGTTCATCAAGGAATATGACCTCTTATCTGACTCTTAATACTCCCTGTATTTGCTTTACTTTTGGAAGAGTACTGTCATCTTTGTTCACTTAGCCAAAACAAATANCTAATGCCTTTTAAAAAGTTATTTAAGAAAATATTAATGCTAATGTTCATCAAGGAATATGACCTCTTATCTGACTCTTAATACTCCCTGTATTTGCTTTACTTTTGGAAGAGTACTGTCATCTTTGTTCACTTAGCCAAAACAAATAACAAAAAAATAAGTAAAGAAGTCATTTGACATGAACAAAGTTCAGGTGATTTTTGACCCATGTAATTTAACTAAGCCCTGAACAAAGTTTAAACTGACTTGCAATCTTTTTCTAGATTTAGTTCATACAGCAGTGAACTTAGTTTTCCTTTTGAAAAAAACCCCAAAAACCCAAATCCAAAACCCTCAAACAAACACCGAGCCTATGAATGTTTTCGACGTTTGTTTCAAATGTTTTCTTATTTTTTTAAACGAAGATTCATTCAACACTGGACAGATTGAATAGAGACTTCTTGAAAGTGTGTATTAAGGCTGTGTCAGCATAAAACCCTCTTTCAGTAGATTGTTATTTTTATTGGATTTGTATTAATAAAAAGATATGTGATTTAACAGATTGCTGTCTGTTCTTATTACTCTTTTATTGTGGCAAAGGATTCTTTATTTACTGAGAGAATACACATTAAAACAATAATTGTAATATGTGTGAAATAACAGATTGGTACAGTTTCAAGGCTAGATTTTTTTCTGTCCAAATAATAGCTGAACCAACTCCAATGAAGGCAATTTTGTTATTTCAGATTGGCAGTGTTAAAAAGGAAAACCACAACAAATTAAAATGTTGCAATTGCAGATATGGGAAAGAAACAATTTACATATCACAAATACTGTACTAATAAAATAATGATGCAAATAGGAAAATTAGTGTTATAACATTATGAGTGTATTAAAATACATGCAACTGAATTTTTGTCTATACAACATGTTGTTGATAATACATTCTTCAGAACACAGGAATGAATGCAATAGGACCACAATTCCTCAAAGAAATTAAGGGCAAAAGTGCACTTAGATGCTTTGCTGAATTAGAATTAGGAAGCATAAAGACAGACCATGTTAAATTACTCTTCAACTTATGTTGCTCTAGAGTGTATCATTACTGTACGAAGCAGTTTGCTTGCCTTTTCTGCATTTTCCTTCTGTGGATGATGTATGCATCATCTGCATTTTCGGAGGGCTCTTTGGCTACTGGATTATTTTGCACATTATGATGGTGCAGAGGAGGGGAAATATGGATGATCAAAGTAACAGATTAAAAAAAAAAAAAGCAAGTGGGGAATCAGGCACATTTCTAGAGAAAAAGACTCCTGGATCATGTATTCTCCCAAACTTTTCATATGAAATAAAAGTATTTTTTTAAGACTGCAGATGCTGAGCATTTCTCTTGATCATTAAAAAAGAAAAAAAAGGAAGGAATGGAAAAAAATGAAGTGAAATTCTCCATGAATTTAAAGGAAAATTGTCTCTGACATTACTGAAGCACAGAAAATGAAATTAGTTAACTATGTAGAAAATAAAAAATAAAGGTAGTTTGCCAGAGTAGAAATTGGAAAAAATGTTCAAACATAATTGTTTTCAAATGAAAGATTTCAGATTGCTTTGTTCTTCTGTCAAAACAAGTAAGAATCCTCTATGGCAATTCTTGTTTTCTGGAAGAAGAGGAGCATGAGTTTGTTACACTGTACTCCTGTACTCAGGAATAACTGAGTCAGAAGTGAAAGATATACAAAACAAGACAATTTGCCTGAACAAAACAGATGACTTTTCTGACAGATTTAAAGTCAGCTAATGAGCCATGAGACAAAGAAGAAAACTTATTTTCAGAAGACAATAAATAAAACTGTTGAGATATGTTTTCTTATTTTTTCCCCTGTGATTACTTACACTTTTGGTAAGTAAGAGAAACAAGAAAAGAAAGTTGTTTGGGTTTTATTTTTGCTCACAGTGGGATCAAATGAGGTGCAAACTGTCATCTTCCAAGTGGTTCCAAGTAGAGAAACCAACTCTCAGATGGCTTTTGGTAATGCCGGGGATGGGACTGGAGAGCGGGAAGTCTAACCAAGCTGGGAGCTGAATAGGATTAGGCCTCTGGATGTGTATTTCCTATGAGGAAAGGCTGAGTTGGAGGTGTTCAGCCTGGAGAAGAGAAGGCTCTGGTGAGACCTTACTGTGGCCTTTCAGTACTTAAAGAAAGGTGGGGGCAGACTTTTTAGTAGGGCCTGCTGCTATAGGCGTAATGGTTTTAAACTAAAAGAGGATGCATTTAGGCTAGATATAAGGAAGAAATTCTTTACTGTGAGGGTGGTGAGACACCGGAACAGGCTGCCCCAAGAGGTGGTAGGTGCCCCATCCCTGGAAACATTCAAGGCCAGGTTGGACGGAGCTCTGAGCAACCTGATCCAGCTGAAGATGTCCCTGCTCACTGCAGGGGGGGTTGGAGTAGGTGGCCTTTAATGGTCACTTCCAATCCAAACTATTCTATGATTCTGTGTTTGCAAAATGATGATTTGGGCTTTATTTTTTGGAAATGGAATGTTAGTGTGTTGGGTGGGAAAAATGTGTGCTTGGTGATGAACCAAACATTCAATTTACTATTAATATTATTTTTAAATAGGCCACTGAATGTAGTTTAATCTGAAAAAAAGAACCTTGATCTACAAAATATTTTGTTTCCACACCTTAGTAGTGACAAATGCTATTTAGGGTGCTGATCAAGAGGCCTGAATTAATTCCAAAAGAATAATTAGTTTCCCCTTCCAAAATCAGGATGCTGCCTGCTGGGGGCAATTGTTCCTGCCAGGCAGTGCCAGCCAACCTCTGCCTATGCCTTGTGAGGAGCCCTGTGCGCAGCAAAGCCCACCGCCAAGGGCTGCCTGGGTCTGGGCGGACTGCCTGGCTGTGCTCAGGCTGGTGCGTGCCATCTGTCTCCTCATCGTCTGCCAAGTCCCCTCCCCAGCCATGACCCTGGCCAGCTGGGATGCTGTACTGCTCATCAGGCTGTGCACTGGGAGCTCTGGTTACAAAATAAATATGTGGTGGTAGCTGTGGAATGCTGGGAGACCTTCCCCAGTGTTGCTGTGAAGGCAGCGACATGCCAGCAGAGCTGACTCAGCCCTTTCCCCTTCTGGTCATGTTTTCATACTGTGAGGAAGAGCATGACCACAGCGGCTCCGCGGGCTGTGACAAGGCATTAAGGAGAGCCTTGCAAGTGGGGCTGTAAATCTGGGCAGACTGAAGAGCCACCTCTTTTCCCAACAGGGAGTGCCTGCAGTCTGTAACCTGTGCTTTGACGTATGGCCAGGCTTCTCTTGTGCTCAAGCTGGCACAGTGAAGAAGTAAGAAGCACTAAGACAAGTATTTTGAAGAATTTCTTCTATGTATCCTTCATATTGCAGTAATTGTATAAAAATATGCAGTGTAAATGATAAAGTAGTAATATAAATTGAGATGGGTAGCTGCTCTGGCTGGCTTCTTGCCCTTAGGGGTGCTCAGAGACTCACAATTAACCAAACAGGCATCCCAAAGGACAAGCAGATAGACAGTACTGGCAGACAACTCTCAACTTTTTTTGAAGTAATTTGTGGTTTTTTCTTAGCCTCCCATGCTCTGTTAAATTTGCTGTCATTAACAATATCTTTCTCACCTTGATCTTTCACAGATCGCTTATCTGCAGCAAAATCTCAGTGGCCAGCCCTCTTCTTCATCCAGCGACATTTTGAGTTCGTCCCCTGGAGGAGACCCCGGTGTCAGCTGGGTTGTGTTGGGCTGCTGGAGAAATCTGTCCATGCTGTTGCTCTGCTGGCAGTTTCTGTCCCTCAGCCCTGGCAGCCTCCTCCTGTGCTGTACACCTCACCTCTAGCCAGGCTGTGATCGGACCTTCACAGCTTTGCGTGGAGTTCACCAGGACACCAAGATATAGTTCACTTTCTTGCGTAAGGCTGCAGAGTCTTCTAGACTGTTGCAGACACCTGAAGATGCTTCATACCCTTTTTAGGTGGTTTTCTGGAGCTACTGGGATGGGGGCAGTAAGTATGCTCTTGTGTGGGGAGGAGAAAGAGCAGAAAGGTTTTGGTCAGCCTAAAGGGATCCTATGAAACAGCAAGCCTATGTCAGGCATATGGCTACGAGGGGACAGATACATAGTGCTGGTTCTTGGCAGGGGAGGTAGAGCTGCAAGAAGAAGCAGCAAGGGTAAGATGATGGCAGCAAACAAACCAGACAGGTGAAGGTGTGGATATTTGTGAAGCGGACTGCAATCATTTTTATAGCAGAAGTACTATGGCCATCAGTGTAGATGAAGGAATCCTACGGGTTATGCCATAAAAGTCCCTTAGAGCTTTCCTTGGAGACCAGACCAAGGCAGGCTGCGCAGAAAAGTGCAGGACTAGTGCTGAGTTTATCACAATGGTATCAATGTCTTCTCATTTTGATACCGTTTGGTATTAGAGACATTTAGAATAATGCCTCTAAAGTATCACTTCAGCGTGTGACATCACTGGCTAGGTCTGGCTGCCTTTGAGAGTATGGATTGAGAATGGTTAAACAGAGGATAGACAACAGTGTTGGGGAGCGTCCAGCAGGAACAGAGAAGTTGTGTGGCTCATGTAGTGCTTAGGGATCCAAATCTGAGCGTGTATTGATGACATTTAGCTGCCTGAGGGTTTGTGGAAAAAGGTGGGGACAGAGAGTATTTGAGATGCATCTCACAAAGTCATGGAGCTAAAATGGATTGATTCAAGTGGCTAAAAATATGCTTGAAGATTACTTCTCTTTTTTACTATCAGCAACTATTCATCTCAACAGTTCACGATTGCAGGCCGTGGAGAGCATAGGAATCAAAAAAGAATAAATATTTGAAAAAGCAACCAATAAGCAGAGAAGGATTTAGACTAGTGACCTAAACAGAAAATAATGTCATGTGTTCAGAGTTGCGCAGAATAATTCTCTGGTGATAAATCTTAACTGCAAGGCTCTGTAAAATTCTCCTGACTCATGGATGAGCTTCAGGATAGAAACAAGAGGAGCTAATTGCCCTTGGAAATCTGCCCATGATGCAGAGGGAAGACGGGAAGCCGGAGCAGGAGGAAGGGCAGACGAAGCAGCCTGAGGCCTGCTGCCCAGCTGGCTTTTGAATCAAGGTAGGTAAGCTTCCTTTCAGTCTCACCAAGCTCTACAAACGTCAATGCTTGCACCAGCAAGTGACAGAGATCAACACCCACCCCCCCAGTCAGGGTAACAATTTTTTACAACAGCTTTTTTATTCTTAAGTAGTGTGCTTTCAAATATGTCTAATATAGTTCTTTGTAGAGGCTTCCTTGGCTGAAAGTCAAAGAAGAGGTTTTATTTCTCCAAAAATGTTCCCTTTGTGGTTTTCCTAAGAAATTCTTGACCGCTTTGGGAGTTCAGCTTATATATGTGTCTGTAGCACTATTATCATTGCCTATAATGCAATGTGATGCTTTGCTTTCGTTTACAGGAGGAGTGAATTCTTCCATGCCAGCTGACAGAATTCATTCATCTGAAAATTCTAGCCCAAAGGGTTCAGTGATTCCTAAAAACAAGACTGATAGAAAACCCATAATTTGCCTGTATCCATAAATAAAAATCTGGCAATTTGGAGAAATTCAGGCCAGAGTGAAAAATGACCTTCTTTATAATGAGTGTTCCTGGCTACTCTGGGACGGAGCAAAGGTTGACGCATCTCTCTGATCCCAGTGCTCTTTCCACTAGAGACAAGCAGCAGCGGTAGGAGTGGTAGGAGTGGTCCAGCTCAAAGCCATGAGGGAAAAGAGACAGCCTCGGGAAGGAGCTAGGTATGGCAGGTTTCACAGGGAAGGGAAGAGAAAGGAAGTTTCATGGGAGAGATACAGGAAAGGTGGGCTGCGGGGGTAAAACAAAGAGCAGTGTGAGTAGCTGGGTGGGTGTGTAGGACGAGCGTTTGGGAGAGCTGAAGCTTGAGATGTGAGCAGCGGGCAGCAATGAGGATGCTTCCTAGTCAGAGAGACTGGGGTGAAGGACAGGGGGGAAGCCAAGGGAGGGAGACTGAGAGTGTTGGGTGCAGTAAGGGGAAAAACCCAGGAACAGCATGAGAAAATCAGCACTCACACATCCAGTGAAGGAGGAAGAGTGGGAGAAAGCAAGGTGATGTAGGATGGAAAAAACTATGTGAAACAGTGTTTTGTTGTGCAAGGGCTCTCTTGCTTTGCGTGCATCCCGCGGTCACTACCAGTGCCTTCTACCAGCTATGCATGCCGCTGGACATGTGCAAGTTTCTGTTTGCTTCCCTGGCCACCTCTCACAGGGACTGTGTTGAGTCAAACCCATTTGCATGAACAGCCCGAATCCCAGCTTTTCACACCAACAGGAGACCGGACACGGAGTCTTTCTGAAGTTCTTCCACTGTGTTTATGTGCACGCATTCTATGTGTCAGAAGGGCTTTAATATCTGGTTTTTGGAGGTGAAGAGAGTGTGGAATGGCTGTTAAAGCTCAGCTGGAGTTATGAGGGTGAATATCCTCTGAAATTCAGGGACGCAAATTGAATTTGAAAAACAGATACAACTGAAACTAAAATAATCTGCTTCCTGCCTCTGTCAGACTTCAGCAATACTGTCACAATGGGAGGGTGGGGGGGAAGTATGAAGAAAAAGTTGGTTTGAAAATGGTCTAAGTACAAGAGTGAAAAATAGAAGGTTTTGAAATGTAAGAATTCCTAAGACAGAAATAATTCTATTTCTCTCACCCAGCACATTTCAGCTTCTTGCTCACTGGAACGGTGACTGCTGTTTCATATTGAGAAAGGAAGAAATCAATGGGAAATCCCTCCCACTTCTCGCTGCCACCTTCAGAAGCCTTTTACCCATTAATGCTCCACAGACGACTAAGCTGCAGTTTCACCTCGTGGTAGCAGAGTGCTGTGGTTTGACTCTCCCCAGCAAGGCTTCTGGTCCCTGACCGCCCTCCACTGCTTGGCCCTTGCAGGAGGTGAGTCTCCCAGGGACACAGCTAGGCTGATTCGCCTAGTTGGAGAACTGCAAAATGTTCAGAAGGTGGCATTTTTCACAGAAAAAGAGTTGTCACTGGAAGAATTCCCTCCCCTCCCTGTTCCAGTGAAGGTGGGGAGAAGCAAGAGTATAAAGATGTCACTTTTGACTTGTAGCCGGTGTCTCGGTTAGCTTGCCTAGCTTCTGCTGGATGAAACGCTTCACCAAAGGGTCTCCATTCAGTACACCAACAAACCCAGAAGTGCAGCTTTGGACAGCAGCCGAGAATCCTGTGCCTCCTCCATACGAAAGAGAAATCAGTTTTGCAGTTTCTAAATGAAACAGGATTTTAAAAGTCTTTTCTGTGTGCATTCAATGAAAGGTAATTATAATTATACCATCACGAAGACTCTACTCCACAAAATAAACTAGTAAATTTAATAGATTAATGCTTCTTACAGAAAGAAAAAATTACTGGTGATTACCACACATCCTTAACCGCACCAGTGGTGTAGTTCACACAGTATACAATTGCTGTTTGCGCTACTGTTTTGAAAAAGAAAATTTTGTGAATGTCAAATATTTTATTCTTCGATTTTACAAATCCCAGTGCTCTAGTAACTAGACAGTTCCCTTTTGCCACCACAAATCCTGCAAGTTTGCCAGCTATTTAGTTACAATGTTCTGTGACTTAGCACTCGTATAAATCAGATTCTGCAAAACTCTATGAATATCAGAATTATATTACATTTAGAATAGAGTGCGTAAGAATATTTTTTTTAACATACTTTGGCCTTTATCTCTGTCACAGTTAACCCCCCAAAATCCATCTGCAAGCTATTTTTTTGCCGGAGAAAAACATGTTTTGGATTTTTGTTTCGTTTTGGTATTTTTTTCCTGATTGGAGAACATTCCTTTCTGCCCTACGGTCCAAGGCTCCAGTTCTGGAAAGGTTAAGCACTGGATTTTTTTATTCTCTGTTTAAAAGGGAGGTAATTACAGTTGCTCACCCACCGTTAGAAAGTTCTATAAATTATTTGTAGATGAAGCACTAGAATATTATGATTTTGTGTTTGATTACACATAAGATTCCCTATAATTTGTTAGAATTTTTTCTTTAGAAAAATTTGGACATATCATTCTCTGTTATTTGCTTCTAGTTTTGCTTTTAGCTTACAATAAACTGTAACGACATTTATTTCTAAGATGGATTGTAATTTTCACATCCGCAAAATTGCAGTCTTTTAATGTTAAAAGGATCCTTGCTTAAGCTGTTCTGAAAAGCCTCTTCCAGATGACCGTATGCTTGTAGTGGTGAATTGGGATACCTTGGAGAATAAATTTCTGAACACAGTACATTTCAAATAAATATTTCACTAATGAGACTATGCTTGTCTATGAGTTGTAGTCAGATGTTAACACTTCTTTTGTTTTTACCATTCCGTTGTTTCTCAGCTAGGCGCAGGTTAGTGATCTAGTTATTCAAGGTTAAACAGAAAAAGCCTTCTCATGATAACATTCATATTTTTTATAAAAATAGGAGTGAAAAATTGCAGCTGCAGTGCAACTGCCCAGGCCTCTGCCATTTCGTCTTGTGCTTTGGGAAGCTGGAATTGTGTCCCTGGAGAAGAGTAAAGGCTTGCAAGGGACTTGGGTGTGACACTTGCCAATATTTCCATTTTAACCACCTTGATTTCTTTTTGAGAACATACTGGGAGAGCAACTCTCTAATGAACACCATGGTAATGAGCTTCCTAAATTGGTGCCTATCCTGTAGACTTTAAGTGTGGGTTTAACACCGTTGCCTGTATGTAATTTAAATTAACATTGTAAAGAAAAGTGACGGAATACAAAAATACTATGATGTGATAAACAAAAAATACGCACTGTGCTGTCCATGAAATAATAGTCATATTGATGATGATAACAAAATGATAACACTGACCTATTTCTAATAAACACATTTCTTTGCAAATGTTTTAAAAATAACTTACTAATAGCTACAAATATTATTAAACTATATTAAATTGTAGTAAATGAAATAATAATTACTTGTGATTTATTATTAGTAATAAGGCTATGCTCTAAGATAGTACTTTCTGTGGCAGGATCTCAAAGTGCTTGACAAAGGAGTGCTGGCCCATTGTTTCTGTCTTTACAGACAGAGGAACTACAACAAAGTGAAGTAGCTTGCTGAAAAATGCAGCAAAGTGCAAGGCGGATGGATCGCTGCATCCTCTGATTCTGTCCTGGTGCTGAGCCACACATCTGTGCAGCATCTGGACCTGATACGGCGCTGCTTTTCCTGGGCTGCTTTTTCAGCTGCATTTCCTGACATGAAATTATTACAGAGCATGGATCTTCCTGCGGTGCCGTAGAACCTCCAGGTTAAGAATTGCTAAAGGAGCTACATCTTTGCTTCACTGAAACAAGATGCATTTCTCGATGAAACTTGAAAAGCAATTCAACTCAAGTGCAGTCTAAATGCCATCACTTAAACTCCAGTCTGTTTGGTAGACCAAGCAATTTTAATATTGCTTTCACTCTCCCTTGTAAGATAATTGAATAGCATTGTCGCAAATATTTGTAGATAATCTTAAACAGAGGGTGTTTATCAACATCAGCAGGCCCAGAGGAATCAGAAATATAAACGGGAGATATGATAAAATCCAGTTCATAAAAAAATGGTGTTTATGCTTCTAAGATAAGAAAACTGAAACAAGATTCACTGTTTAGTGAAAAGAGGTATTTTGTCACAGGCAAGAAATTGGCGACTAAATGATAGAGAAATATAATTTCTAAAAAAGCAAATAAGTATTGGTGAGTTCCATACCATGTGAAAAATGACTCAATAAGCATTGGTAAGTGTAAAGAGTCTGCAATAGATACGGAAAAAGTACAGGCTTGTATAAGGAGTTCTCAGATGAATGTTAGGAAAAATATTACAAGCATTCTTGACTCAGAAAATAAAGTCTTCAGAGAATTTTTGAAAGCTTCATGTTTACATGCAGAAGTGCCCTTGAAGGAAGGGGAAGCAAGTTTACATTTCGTAGTGGAGTTTACAAGCCATGTCCAGCAAAGAAGGGGTTAATTCAGGCAGCAATTAATGACCAGATGATAACGGGCCAAGCAGCCTCTATATGAGAACAGAAGAGCAGAGTGAGGGAATAAAAGCTGAATGCATTAGCAGAGATGAAAGGCAAGGGGAGCTGAACTTCAGGGAGGAGGGAAAGACACCCTGGGATGTAAGGAGGGCAGCGGTGGGCCGGGCAGCGCAGGTGAGCCTTGCCCCCATGCCGGGCAGCGGTGCTGCAGCAGGGCGAAGAGAAAAATCCCCTGCGTGGGGTGGTCTCAGCTGGAGCGACCTGCTCATAACCTACGTTGGGGGGGCTTCGAATTTATAATTAAGAGTAGTCAAAATACCCAAATCCCAGATCTTCTGATTACCTCAGAATACATTTGGTTTTGTCTCTCCTGGAAGCTTGCTGTAATTTGCTGTCTGAGCGTGTCGGTTTTCACGATTCTGTATGAAAACCAACAAAAATTTAATACGCGAGGTCTGAAAAAAATGCAAAAGGCCTAACATGTTCAGTTTAAAGAAGGAGTTACAATTTTCACCTCAAAATATATAAAAAGAAGAGTTGTAAAAGCCCAGAAGTATCAGCAATCAGGAGGTAAGTGAATACTGATTCCTCTGGTAAGTGCCTTCGGATGGGTGAGAACAGTCGGCCCGAGGGTCAGGACACTGCTGGCGTAGAAGTGCGCAATGAGGGAATGGGGTCAGATTGCAAAGAGACAGAGTGATGCTGGTGTAGAAGACCCACACACATTGCTGAAGCATCCACATGGATACAGTGTATATTCCTTATATACATCCAGTCACACGGTGGTCATTGTTTGTTTTCTAATATGTAAAGATTTCCAGTCATGAGACTGTGGTGTGTGCTCATCAAATAGGATAAGGTGGTGTTTGCCATAGCTAACTCAGTTACAGTCGGTTCACATGTAAAATCAGTTATGTGGTGTTTTATTATCCTTGGAATCCAGACAAAATGCCTACTTGGATCAAACAACATTTTCCAGTAATTTGGGGTGCCTTAAAATGCTTTCACCCTCCCACTGAAAGCAATTAATTTAGTGATGGTAAATTCTTGTTTCTCTTTTAAAGACTGGTAGTAGAGGAATGGTAAAAGATTGCAAAAAGATTGGTAGAGAGCATACTGGTAGGCCAGTAACGAACAGGCAGAGAAGGAGGGGCTTGCTTATGGAAATGGACATTAGGCTGGAAAAATCCGTCACGTGAACTCATGGTAGTGGCTGTGATCAAGATGTGATAGGACTATCTGAGGGACAGATGCGTACACTCCTCGAGAGAATCAGATCGTTCCTGTCACAAGAAAGGGACTGCAGTAGATGGATTTCAATGTTTTTCCATCCAGAAATACATAATTATGCATTAGAGGTCTGTCTAAGGTTGGTAATATTTTCAACAATATAGCTAGCTATAGCAATATTTTGCCATATTGTTTCTATCCTCAGCTTTGCTGTTAGAAGCTGTAGTTCAGTATTTTATTTATAGTTATTTTTGAAGTCTTACCCATAGCAGAGTAACACTTCAGCTTTTTAAAGAGCCACAACAAGCTGACAAGTTAAAAATGAAGGAAACTATGTTCTAGCAATAAGTTAACTACTCTGCCTATTGTGGGATTTCTTATTTAGCTTCTTTTAAGTGCTCTTTCCTCTGCTCAGAAGTCTAGGCTGTCCAAAACAAGTGAAATACAAAATCCCGTAAATTTTCAAGTGCGGTTTCTGTAGCATATTACATCGCATGTGTACTTGCATGTTTCAGCCTGATACTAAATACTAGCAGGAAACTAAAATGGGTACTTGCTGCTGATGTCATATTTTACTGGCCTAGAGTAGTGCGAAGAGCTATTGTGAGACAGGAAAGCGTGCTAATGATGTAAGAAATGATGTAGGAAGATGAATGCCAGCGCATAATAAAATTTAGGAATTGTCTGTGTAGGAAAAAGCCTGAGAACTCTTTTACCTGGTGTGTTTTCAGAGATGATGCACACATTCGTGGAAATTTTCAACTCAAATAAACCAGCTAACAGGTACAGTGTCAGCACGATGCTATTATCTAGGAAGTAGGCAGCAGCTATCAGTGACAGAACGCAAATTCAGAACAACGAAATTGTTGACTGTATAAATAAAAAACAGCCAAAAGAGTCAGGAGACAAAAAGCTACTGGCGCTATTGCTATCACACAGGAAGACTTGGAGGCTTTTGCCTGACAGTCTCCTGTCATACTCCTGAGGATGCTCTGTTGGTGCTTCAAAAGATTGCCAAACTAATTCCATCAGTTGGTCGCTATCACAGAACTACAGGATCGACATATTTTACACGATACGCCAGCTAGCTGCTTTTTCCACTGCCATTTGGTTTAGATCATCTATCAGATGCAAAGAAAGCAAGCCCAGCATCGTTAGCCAGCCGCTGCTGGCCACTTAGTGCGTGTCCCTCCGGAAAGAGCGACAGCCTGAAGAGCTGAAGGCATTCAATCCCGAGGGTATCAGAATTTGCCCTGTTAAGTCCAGGTGAGTATGAGCCGTTGAAAAAATTGAACTATGTTATATATCGATGTAGATGTCAGAAAAAGTTCAGTTGCGGAGTCTTGTTCCTCGTGCTGAGAAAATTTGGGCATTAGTAAGGATAGCCCAGTTGTTAGTGGAGCAGAAATTTTCTTAGAGTAGCCTGCATGTTTTAGTCCATGATGGAAATAGCCCACAGCACTGAGTTCTGTTTACAGCTTTGGTATAAGTTTTCTGAGTGCAATTATTGATTTAATTTGACTTTAATTTTATTGCTAGCAATTTAGCTAATACNAATTGAACTATGTTATATATCGATGTAGACGTCAGAAAAAGTTCAGTTGCGGAGTCTTGTTCCTGGTGCTGAGAAAATTTGGGGATTAGTAAGGGCAGCCCAGTTGTTAGTGGAGCAGAAATTTTCTTAGAGTAGCCTGCATGTTTTAGTCCATGATGGAAATAGCCCACAGCACTGAGTTCTGTTTACAGCTTTGGTATAAGTTTTCTGAGTGCAATTATTGATTTAATTTGACTTTAATTTTATTGCTAGCAATTTAGCTAATACCAAGATAAAGAAACTTGAGTCTAGCAACAACAATAACAACAACAAGATACTGAGCTGAAATAAGGTCTGATACATTGTTAACCAAATAACATTTTTATTCTAGGGCCAAGAAATACACGTTTACCTTTAACAGAATGACCGACCAAATCACTGTCAGTCAGCCAATCTGATAAAGGTCAACTATTGAAAACCCAGTCTGTCAGTACACAAACTAAGTGACCCAGGCAATCATAGGTTCATTTGTTGTTTTGAAAGGAAAATACACTATTTTCATACATGCATCTGCTGCGCATCAATTACAAAAGCTTTAATGAAATTTTATGGCGGAAATGTTAATATCAACTTTCCTAGTGATACTTCTTGTTCATCAAGGGATCTTTGAGTATCTTGACAGCCACAAACTTGGTTTAAATAAAATGGTATGTTTTCATCCCTTTAAAATGTTTATTTTTGGGTTAGTCAAACAGCTCTTTCTAATAGTAAACCTGGCTGAATAAAGCTGACGCGTGAAAAAGAGGAATATGGATACTATTTCTAAAGTAGGCAACGATTTTATGTAGAGATTTACGGTGCAGAGTGTAGAATAAAACTTTAGCTGTTTTTTGTTTACCTAAATTTGTAAATATTTTAAACTGCTTTAACTCTCTGTAGAGAGCTGTCCTGGAAATCGTGATGGTGTGGCCTGCCGCAGCAGAGCCGATGGGGATTCTCTCACGGCTGGTGCTCACTGAGGGAAAGGGCCGGTGCTGGGCACCACAGACAGGGGCAGTTGTAGAGTAACTTTCCTTTGCAAGGAAGTTTGCACAGGAGTAACTTATCAGTACAAAGAAATTCCCTCATGTTCTTGGTTAGAAGTTGATTTATTTGTCACGGTCTTGCTTATATTCCCTTTTAAGAAAAGGATTAAAAAATTATCACCCCCTAAATGCGGTTGCCTGCGATACCATCAGCCGGACACATGTTTAACTCCAGAGTCAGCTTGAATAGTTGCATCATCGCACTGATCTGTGTCTCTCCATGCCATGTCTGCCTTGTGGGAGTATTTTGTGTCTGTTGCGGCATTCCTCATACCAGGGACCAAATTGTATTTCAAGATGTACGTAGCTCTTGTTTTTGTAGAAGTTTCAAGAACCCACAGCTCCCAGTAAAACTGCCATGCAAACTAGATGTTCTGTCTTAACAGGTAAATCGTGTATTTATTCTTTTAACATCCATTTTTCTTTTATACAGTACTGGAAACGTTCATTCTTTATCTGGAAGTGTGAAGCTGCTCCCCCTGCTAAGCTGCTGGTGTCTTTAGCGATGTCTTTTGTCCCCTGTCTTTCCACCGTTCTGGCATCGGTTATCTGCAGCCACTTCTTTCATAAGGGCAGTGGTTTTTACACCCATGTTCTCCCTTTCAAATAAAAGTGAAAACCACTGTCATGATTTTACAAAGATCTTAAAGAACTGCAGGTTTACTCTGCCTTTAAGATAGGATAGAATGATCTTTCAATAGAGATGGGAATTTCATGTGTGGCTTCACAGAATAAATTACATAAATGCACTGTGAAAGCACAGCACAAAAATCCTCAGTAATAATGTTGAATGCATCTGCTTACACAATTCCTGTAAATAAATATGATTACTGAAAATGTCTGCTGATTCTTCCGTTGCTCAAATGGTGCCAGTTTCAGCAGCTTGAAAATACAAATTTATTATCTTTTGTTAAATCCTGATTTTATGCTTGTTTTATTTTCTACTTCTGTTACCTTATGAAGGTGGAGACCAACGAAAATATTTTTGGTTTATGTGCTTGTTTATGAGTAGAATCCTTACGACTATCAGCATTAATGTAGAAAAGATACTGGTACCTATAGGCTGCCAAACAAGCAAGATGGTATTTTTCTCCAGTTTATACAGTGATGCTGTGCTATGAATGCACGCATGAGTATAAATGTACATATTAGCAGCATGTTGCATACAAATGTGCGGCACTGAGAGAATAGTGTGTGTGAAGCTACAGTTTTATCTCAGGAGATGTCAGCTTCTCTGAAGTGCTTTGGCAGGAGACAAGCTGGCAGTGTTTTGGGGCCTGAAGCCTTTCATTTTAGCCCATCCCATCAATCTCTTTCTTTCTACGTCCCCGGAGGACACATAGGACATTTCTCTGGCAGCTTGCTCTATCCTAGTTTTCCACTATCCGACAGATCTTTGGGGTTTTGTGCCATCTTTCTTCCTTTCTTTCCCATCTTTGTCCTTAGTGCCACCAAAGGGATGTGGGGAGAGAACCTGAATGTTGGCAGACCGATTCCTGCCCAACAAGGACTTGTGCCACGCAGCTGTGAAGGAAGGTCTTGGTCACCCTGATCCATCTAGAAGTTGTTCCTCAGAGTAACATATCTTTCCAATTGCAATCGTATCTCCCTCGCCAATCCCAGAAGTTCAGGAACATGTTGCCTCCCCAAAAAATCCTGAAGTGAGAAAGAAAAAGCAGCAACAGTGCAGAAGCTCCTAATGACATATTTTTTAGCCTGATTTCTGATTTCCTTCTGAGTGAGGGTACACGTGTGTGCGTAGGAGTGACGATGCCTGTTGCACACTTGCCTGAACCTAGAAAGGGACAAGAAACAAGCAATTTTGGCCTGGCATTAGAAAATATTGCTACCTGCTTATAGTGTGGAGTATGGTTATTTACAAACCCTGGACTTCGCTCCTGTTTTTCTATTTTGTGGCTCCAGTATCTTTTGTGCGTATACCCTGAGCAGTTTTAAAATCACAGAATCAGAGAATCAAAGAAAGGCAGGGGTTGGAGGAGACCTCTAGAGATCATTCAGTCCGACCCCCCTGCTAAAGCCGGGTTTGCCCAGAGCAGGTTGCACAGGAACGTGCCCAGGTGGGTTTTGAATATCTCCAGAAGAGACTGGAGATGTGTTTTCCACAGCTGACCTATACTTGGGTATAGTTAGATACGATGGTCTTCAGTCAGAGTGCAGTTGTCGAAGAGCAGAAAGAACTACAGACACAACCTAAAGAAGCTTAGAAAGAAGAAACCTAAAAAATACAGTGCTATATCATGTTTGTCTATGTTCTGCCTACTTGGAGCATATATATATATATACACAGACACATACATATATATACACACAGCATATATACACACAGACACACACACACAAACGTATACATATATATGTGAAACCGTAGAACAAGAAGATTGATTATTGGCTGCCTGCATGGCATATGTCTGCAGTCACATTTGAAACGAGTCTGGTCTGAATACACTTATCAATGATGCAAAAAAATAGTCAGTTTGGGAAAGACTGAAGATTTTGACAACTGTTGGCTGTCATCTGTGGCTTGGGGCAAGCGATGAAAATTTTTGAAACTATTTGAGAAGTGTGGTTTGAGGACTTTCCTACACTTTCTGGAAAATGAAGGCCATGCACAGTGAGGATGTAAAATCAATACACAATCGAAAGCATGCAGCAATTCTTAATGATTTGAGTTGGTTCGAATTGCATGAATACAATTTCTGAGCCAAATATCTGAGAGAAGAATAACTGCTCAGACAACAGAAACAGAAGAAACGGGATGGTATGAAAATACATTCTGTATCTTGAAACGGGACAATAAGAAGTCTGACAAGTCTGGACAATACTTCCCTAAGAAATGGATGATTTTTAAGGTGGGTTTAAAAGTGATTACACAGTGGAGAGAAATCTGAGGTGGGGAAAATTTCTGAGGAAAAGAAGGCATTAGCTTTAAATCCATTTTGATGCTCTGAAACTGCACAAGTTGGGTAAAAGGTTATGAAATACTTGAAACTGTCTGATCCAAAAAATCAGCTTAAAACAAATTGACCTGTGCTTCTTGTTTTTTTCATTGTGTCTATAAACAATATAAATATTTGTTTATGTCCTTTTCTGTATTTAATGTGTATTTAATGCAAAGGCCTCAACTTGTGCACATCAAAGTGGTTTCTGTTAGCTTCCATAGGGTTATGCTGGGGGACGCCAGCCAAACAGGAGGCCATAATTAATAGTTCTCTTGAAAGAACTTTTTTCCCCATCTTTGTTCTGCATCACCTAACGTGCACCTATTATATGTCTCAATCCTGCCTATTATAAAAATAACTGTAGATTATGTTTTCTTAACCCAAGTAAGTTGAGGCTGTGAGCTGTGACAGGGAGAAATTGTTTAGGGATCTGCAGATGCTGGGGAACCAGAATCCACACTGTCCCCTGAGCCTTAGCCCACCCGATAGCTTCAGGTATCTGCTTTTTGATGCTTTCTGATGATAGAAGCATGCTGTTTGTGGAAAGACTTGTCAGAGGAAGAAATTAAACTACAGATTTGCAACAATAATCTTGGGGTGGTGAGCCTAGTCTAAATAGTTTTCAGGAAAGAGTTCAAAAGCAGAGGAAGAGATGCTTTAGTTTTTCTTCCTCACCCCCTTCTGAACTTACTTTACACTGAGCAGATAACAGATAATAGTATTACGAGATGGAATAGGTAATTCTTGCTCTTTATCCTTTTCGCAGATCTAAATCTAATGAAAAGTTTGATTTTATTTTTTTAATAGGGAAAGGAGGAACCGGAGTAAGGAATGAAAAATGCAATTTTAAAAACTTTGTAAAAGGGACATTTGCTAGGTCATTTGGGCCAGCAGTAATGTCTCGGTAACAGAAATGTTTATCGACACATTAGTGCAATAGAAATGTTTCCATCAATTTTCTAAAAAATAGTAATTGTAGAGCTATTTTTGTCCCATATTAAAGCATTTCCCCTCCACACTGTAGTTTTCCCTTGAAACATTAAGAGGTTTAATGCATCCATTTCATTTTTGCAAACTGATTTGATGGTTGTCATCTATTACAGCTACATCTGTTGTTCAAGAGGAGCAAAATGAAACTAGCAGACAGCAGAGAAGTCAGAAGCAAATTAGGTCTTAAAAGTCTACATCAATTCTGATCTCATTTGGACTTTGCAATACAGGTGTCGAAATCTGTTTCTTAACAGGTATCTTTTAAAATCAGACTATGTGCCTTTAAATTGCTTAAACAAGATTTGGATTACTTTTCTGCTTCACAGACCTCCTCTTTCTTAGAAGCAAACTTAAATTGCTTCAGGAAACAGGAGGCAGAAATGGAAACACCATGTGACAGTGGGGAAGGGCCCCACCGGCGGAGGAAAGCTCATCCCTTCCAGCGTCACTTCGCAGAAACCCCATATTTCTTAGCGTTGGGATGGCAAAGATAAAATACGTGTATTCCAGGGGCATAGCAATTGTCTTAAACTGTTTCAGTCCAACTCTGCCAGCCACTGTACTTTCACTTCCAATGTATGGTTATCTCTCAGTAATATTTTTGTTTAACTCAAATACCGCCCCCCCTCACCCCTCCTTGTATGAAGCTGTTTCTACACAAGCAGATTTATGGTGCTGGGAATAAAAATCATCATCTGGACTTCACTAAGATTTTCCTGGCAAGTAATTAATGCTGAAAACATGTTTTGATCACGCATCTCCAATAGCAGCAACGGTAACTGAGTGAAAAGCAGCTAGCCTTATAGAAATAGGTCTACATGGCCTCTTGAAGTTTCTGCTAGTTTTTCCAGCCCTCAGCAAATGGTGGTGCTAGTACCTTATTTTTCATTTGCTGTGTTTCCTCATTTCATGGTCATATCAGGCTCTTGGTGACTGCCAATGAGCGGATCTCATCATAGCTGAAAATTCAGGAACATGTGCAAAGAAGCCACCCAAATGGGCAAGAAATTTGAATATTCTCTCTCCTGGCTTTGTGCTTTAAAATGAGAAGACTGCAGGTATGAATCTGTCACAGTAGGTAATTATTTTTTTTTTACTTGTTTCTGGTTTGATTCATATTTGTTGTGACTTCATTGCCTGTCTGTATGTACAGTAAGTAGGCATACATCTTTCTGTGCTACACCTATTGTGCATTTGTGTTCTAGACTATGAGAGCAGGACTCTGTCTCAGCCTGCTTTTGGGAAAATTTGCTTCTGGAGCAGTAATCACTAAGATGTAGCGTGCCCTTTTCCCAAAGCAGCAATGACAGCTTATCTACCATACTCCAAGCAAATGCATTGTGTACAGCTCCCTGTAAAGTTCCATGTTGCAGAAATGCAGAAATACCCATTGGCATCATAATAGTCTTTTACATTGTGCACTGGCTTGGGGAAGTACCTATGAGATAACCTTACCCTTAGTAATACATAAAAACTATTGTCTAGACACAGAGTGTGTTTATTGAGTGTATCAGAAAATATCTATAGCTACACGTTTAGGTTTGGAGAAATTTCCAGAAATTACTGATGACTTAGAACATTTAATGTAACAGTAAGCCTACAACTGCTGTTAATTTTGCCCACTGAAAATCACAAGCTGGAAAAGCCGTTACGAGTTGTTTTGAGAGGTTCCTGTTTTATCATTAGCTTGAAATTGTGCTTCTGGCTGTTAGTCACTGGGCTGCCAAAATTCAAGTGGCTTGAAGTGTGGGAGCTACTGGATCTGCAGGGCAATAACGGGAAAGAGGTTATTTTATGGCTGATCTCCCTGCATATGTAGTGTGTTTCCCTATGATAAAGTGGTTCTATCAGCCCCACCTATTATTAAAGTTGCCTGACGCTTCCCATTACGGACTTTGTTTTCAGATGCTTATAATGTAGACAAACTATAACTGTCTGAGTTGAAATCTGACTTCTCCTTATGCTGGGAGGCATAACTGATGCAAGTCTTTTGGAAAAATTCGATCTGAAATGCTTCATGTAGAAATGAATAAAAACTAGTCGCCTTTTTTTTTTTTTGTAAATGAGACTAAGGAAACAGTTTTGCACAGCGAAGATAATCTCTTCTTTGTCAAACTCTAAACGTAGCTGTGGGATGTTTGATCTGCAGGTCATCGTTTCATGATCTCATTAGCGGGAGAACAGTCAGCGTAGGCTTTGTATTAACATAGAAAATGTGGACCCTAATGGATTTTTTAACGTATACTGTGTGCGCTGCCAAAGGTATTTTCGAGTCCTGCTTGGCCCTCATTAAAGGAAACTGTCTTGCCTGAGTGCGTCTGTGCTTTCTGAGTGGAGACTTGACACTTGGAAGAGAAGTGGCCGTTGGCTAAAGGACAGCTTTTATCTGTGTGAAATCAGCCCAAATCTGGCAAAGCTGTAAGCTGCTTAGAGAACGCATAATTCAAAAATGCTCATGCTTGCTAGATGTTTTCAGCCTGATTCCCTAAAGTTTATCTCTGCGTGCCCAGGCTGGGACGGTGCAGGGCTGAGCAGACCTCTCCTGTAACTGAAGTTCCTGGAGCATTGCTGGCTACGCTGGCTCTGGACACCGTTCTGAAGACCCGGGGGCTCTTTCTCTTCATTACCTATGTTTCATAGAATTATAATATAAAATTATAAAATTGTATTGCCTATGTATTATAAAATTATAAAACTGAAAAAATAACAGAGAGAGCCTGACCTTGGGCCAGGGACCAAGGCAAGAGACTGGCACAAAGGATCTGGTTGTAGAAGCCCATGAAATATAGGGACTGGAGGCTTACGGGGCGATGGAAACTGGGTATTGAGGTTACTCTACTGGGTAAAAAGAACAGGACTTAGCAGTCAGGATTGGCTGGACAGAGAGACCAAAGCAAGGAATGAGGAAGGGAGTTTAGGTGTAGATAGCCAGAGGCTACTTCACAGGGCTTGAAGGGAAGAAATGGGACTGGAGGGGCTGTGTAGCCTAAGCAGGTGTTTCTTGCAGGAGGGGCTGGAAAGGTGAAAAAAGTGTTCCACTCTACTGTCTATGAGAAGACAAATGCTGATCAGAAGGCTAAGCAGTAAAGGCCAAAAACAGTTAAGAAAGGCAAAATGGGGAGAGCTATGTGTGAGAAAGCACCAGCCTAAGACAGGCTGTAAGACAAGGGACAGAAGATGGTTTTGTGGTGGATCCATAGTTCTTAGCTCTTCAGTAGAACTATGGATAACAGAAGGCAGCGCATAATTGAAATTTTGAGAAAGGAAGGATATTAGTTTGTTTTTCAAACCAAAAAACCTGCACATGACGTCTATTTTAAATGTGTTAGCAATTCTGCAGTGTAAGAAACTCAGAATGAGTATATTCCAGAGAAAATGTCCTGTGCAGTCTTAATTTTGGACTTGTTTATTTACATACTGAAAATATTTGTCTTTGCCTAACACATGCATGAATTAGGGGGATTTAATAGTCTTTGAAAATTCACGTCTCAGTTCTTTTAATGTTATTTTAAGGTGAACAGCAAAGGATTTTAATAAATACGTCACACTGGGCGGTACTTCCACTGAGAATCACCAAATAGGACACCTGTATTTAAAACAGGTGGAGGGGAGAAGGTGACAAAAAGCCTCTTCTTCTGACCTAACTAGTAGGTTAAATTTTTTAAATTTTATTTATATAATAATTTAAAAACCTGAACTGTTTGGCTGAAACTAAGAGGAAAATGAAATTGATGTCAAGATGTGTGCAGCAAAGCGGTAATGCAAATGTACAAATGAAAACGAGACAACTGGTTTTAGCTTTGATATTCCTTTACTTTGAATGCCTGACTTTGCAACCCTGATAATGTTCTTTTAATTCTTGCCTTGGAGGAAATTAGTTGGTTTTCTCCACAAGACAGTCCAGCAGTGTTATAGCATGCATGCAGAATGGATGACAGTGGATCAGCACCCAAGAGTGAACCTGGCAGTCACTGAACTGTCCCTGCAAACAGCACCTTCAGGTGTGTAAAAGCTGTGTGCAGCTACCATGGGAATTTGAATTACTACCATGATGTCCGATGGGTACTTTTTAAGCATGAGACTGGTATTTAATTAGAGCACATTAAAATATGCTGCTTTTTTTCTCACAATATTGGCATGTGTGCATATAGTTTTATTTTATTTCCTGAATTTGGTTGGAAGAATGAAAGATTCCGTGTATCTAGTTTTTTGGAAATGTTTACCTAGATCTTTATTCTTACTGTTTCTTACTAGGTGGCTTTTGTCTCTTTCTGTTAGAAGATATTGCCTGCTTAATGAGCAGAAAATGAGCTCCCTGGTAGAACCAAATCCTCACATATTACAATGTTCCTTCCCTGACGCTGGCAGCTTGCACCCAAAGGAGAAGATTCGTGCTTTTAAACTAAAGCGCCTCACTTGGGTGCCTGTTAGGAACGGGCTCTGGTTGTCTGCTCAATGGAAAGGGTTTAGTTTGCAGTACAGCTCTTTTCACTAATTGTATAGGGAGCTAAAATGAGACATGCATATCAAGAATAAAGTTACATTGTCAAATTAAAGTTCACCAGTGTGATACCTTTCGGTAGTGATCTGTTAGCGTGTAGTGAGACAGTCTTGTTCACACTTACCACTGCAGAGCTGTCATAAGAAGGCCTTAATGATGAGCCTTGTTTTCATTAGATGGAGCAGCCAGTGCTCATGTACTTCTGCTTGCGAAATAAGAGCAAATTCTGCCACAAGCACATGGAAGGTGTGTGATTTTATAATTTATGAAGAAGTGGAATGGTTGTGATTTTGGAGAATATGCTGAAGCTCGAGTTTCCATTAGGTCATGGTGATTGTAATGGTAAGCAGAGAGAAACAACCACCCCAAAATATGTTTTAATTGGAACAATGTTGCAATTATGACTATTCCTAAAAGCAAATTTTGTTTGCATTGTGCTGAGAGCNCAAGAAGTGGAATGGTTATGATTTTGGAGAATATGCTGAAGCTCGAGTTTCCACTAGGTCATGGTGATTGTAATGGTAAGCAGAGAGAAACAACAACCCCAAAATATGTTTTAATTGGAACAATGTTGCAATTATGACTATTCCTAAAAGCAAATTTTGTTTGCATTGTGCTGAGAGCCCCTTGATGCACTTAGCTATTTGGAAATTTTGAATTCAGAATAAGAGCTTCAGTTATGTTACTTCCCCACTTTGTATGCCTTAAACAGACAGAATCAGCAAAAAGTGAATAGGCAAGATTTATTTTTTTCTAAACCAAGTAACGTTCAAATAAAACCATATGGCCACGAACAATAGCCCTTATGTCCTATTCCTGCTATTTGCAGGTCCATATATTGGTCCTTTGGCTAGCTACCAGAACTCATAAAATGCTTTTAGGCAGCTGTGTCCCATTAAAGCCACATGTTACATCAATAAGAAACCACAGAAGTGCAGAGCTGACAGGGATTTTAGAAGACCACTTGCTTATCTCCATAGACTGGGAAAGGATCAAGCATGCCACCCTGGAAGATATTGAAAGCCCTCAGGGGAGGAGATTCCAGATCTCTTTAGATACAATATTTCGGCATTTCCCTCCTCTGACTGTTAGAGAGCTCTTTGTAATATCCAGTCTAAGTTATTTTGCAAATTTTCTTTCTCATGGTGGACTGTCCTTTTATAGTGCTTTATTACTTATTGTACTTATTGTAAGATCATTGTCACATCTGTTCCAAGCCTCCACTTCTTCAGAGAAAAGAAAGTCAATTAGTACAGTTTTTCTTAATATTTTCATCACCTTTTCTGTTTAAATCCTCTAATACTGTTCAGTTGTCTGGATTATTTTTTGTTTACATTTTTGTTGAAATTTGATGAAAATAATTCTTCATCTGAGCATCCATCAGTGACAAATATAGCAAATTAATGGCTTCTGTGGATACATGGGATGCTTTCACTGCCTAGCCAAACATTGTGTCTCGTGTTTGTGCATTTGATTTGATTATATTCTATAACTTAGTACTTCATAGTTTCGTTTTCCTTAATGTAAAATGAATATATCAATAGAAAAGAATATCTGCCCCTTGGCTATGGTCTAAATAAAAGGAACTGTAGAACAAACAGGTCTGCCTATTAAAAAAATCATCTTTTGTTAACAGTATTTTTGTTAAAAAACAGAATAATGCACGTGCAGAGAGGAAATTTCTTAGCATTGCCTCTTAAGAGACACAAATTTCTCAGTTTTGTTTGTGCTCTGCGATAACATGGGGAACAAGTAAGTAGATGAAGATTCATCACCATGAAAATAGATGACTGAGAGGGTATTTGATAGAAATCTGCAAAGTTGTGAGTGGCATTGACTGTTTAGAATTTCTTTCAGTACACCAGAGCTGACAGAAGCCAGGTTCAAAACAGATTTTTTTTTTCTTTTTTTTTGTGCAGCAGATGATATATTTTAGAAGTTCATGTCAAAGCACGTTATGGATAATTCACA
The DNA here is from genome assembly GCA_013398225.1 of Steatornis caripensis. NCBI lineage: Eukaryota > Metazoa > Chordata > Aves > Caprimulgiformes > Steatornithidae > Steatornis > Steatornis caripensis. Next base: position 281,372 of record VZSC01007695.1, read on the forward strand.
GGTGTGATAGCTTACGTATATTCAAGGGCAAGTGGATAAGTATGTGGAAAAGATTATGCACAGGGTTAGTAAGTGGATAAACCAAGGTCAATAAATGGATAAACCAGATCCATTTCAGGAAATACTCTGAGATGACAATAGCTGGAGGGTAGCGATGTACTCAGAAGTATCATACATACTTGTTCCCTGAGCATCTGCTTCTGATCAGTGCTGGAGATGAGACACGAGAAGAAATGGACCTGGTGTCCGAACCAATGGATAAGTTCCAGTGCTGTCATGCTACTAGAAAGCAAGGCAGTTTCCTGACAGCATTGCCTTTTCACTGGAGGTTTGAAAGCGACTTCTTTTTTTTTTTTTTTTTTTTTTTTTTT
>VZSC01007695.1:281850-299721 GCA_013398225.1 Steatornis caripensis
TTTTTTTTTTTTTTTTTTTTTTTTTTTTTTTTTGTTCTCTTGAGAGGAGAAGTACTATCTCCCTTTCAGTGACACCTCTGTACATTATTTCATCAGGGTCTCTTTCAGCCTCCTTTCAGGAGATATTCCAGGGTGAAAGTGTTTGGGCAAACTATGAGTGGCATAGAATGAAATAAAACATATTAAATACCATTAGGATTTAGTGGAACAGGAAAGAAAATGGTCCCTCCTTCAGAAATAGAGTTAGTGTTGTGGTTTAAGAGGTAACAAGAAGTGCATGCTAAAAATTAAGAGCAACTGAAGAGGATAAAGCCCCAAACGTGTCAGCTTATTCTGTGCAAGCTTTATTCAAACAAAGGAGAGCACTTTGCCTATGTATTATAAAATTATAAAACTGAAAAAATAACAGAGAGAGCCTGACCTTGGGCCAGGGACCAAGGCAAGAGACTGGCACAAAGGATCTGGTTGTAGAAGCCCATGAAATATAGGGACTGGAGGCTTACGGGGCGATGGAAACTGGGTATTGAGGTTACTCTACTGGGTAAAAAGAACAGGACTTAGCNCAATGACAAGGGAAGGGCAGGTAAGGGAAGGGAAGATAAGATTCTGTTTGAATCAGAAAACTTACAAAGATTCAAAACTGAAAAGAAAAATTAAATTAATGTTTCCCCCTTCACTAGTGAATATCCTTTATAATCTGATAAGTGGCTGTATCTTTGTGTATAAATCACTTGTTGAAAAGTGAAACAATTGTTAAGATAAACTCTAAATGAACGCTCTGAATTGAAACTAACTTCTAAAAAAACCTCACAAACCCCCCTTTTACCTAGCAAATCATGTCTCTGGATGGAGCGCCAATGGAAGACATCAAATTTGCAGTGAGGTCAATGGCATGCAGCATTACCAAAAAGAGACATCTGTGTTTCAGACCTTGGAAAACAGATAGCACTTTAAAGCACTTGTCTGTGCTTGTTAAGCTTGTTCATGAGTATGGAGGAGTTGCATGCAAAGATTCTTTCAAAAAATCCAGATAAAGTGATTTTTATGTCAGTGAAAACTCAGAGAGGGCAGTAAATCATTCAAAGGAGCAGCCTTTGCTCTGTCTGGCATAAAGGACTAAGAGGATGGGCCCATCACACGGCACAACGTAGAATATTGAGACTGAATTTGTGGAAAAGAGTGTATTTTTTGAATTCAGGATAGAAGGTAGAGCTCAGGATGGCTATTCCTTGGCAATCAGATAAGAGGAAGACTGTTCCTGCTTGTATGGAGGTTGTGGGAGCTTTCAAATTTAGAACTCGAGATCTTAGAAATAGCAAAGCTGCTCTACAGAGCTACAATGTGAGTTATGTTTTAATCCTGCCTATAATAGATTTCAAACTATTAGAATTCATAATAAAACGATGTTCCTAGGCCACTGTTTGGTTAAGGAGTAATGTAGTACTGTTTTGAACAAAACAAAAAGTTAAAAGATGAAAAGCTTGAGTATCTCCAGGCACATTTTCCATAGATTTGATTGTTTTTAAGTGTCTGACCTGCTCAAGAGTTGGAAATCCCAGGACATTAGCTGATGACTATTTTGGAAGGCTTCTTCAGAGTCAGGAATATTTCATTATTTCATAAGGATTATTCCTGCCTTTTCCTTTTAATTTCATCCCACTCCTGATGCTACTTTTCATGATATTAAATGTATTTTCTTCTTCCTTGGTACCTTTAAAAATTCTGAAGACTATTGAAGCAGTTTTCAACACCACTCAGCCAAAACAGATTTTGTGACTTTCTATATCTTTCCCTGTAGGTCACCCATGCCAGCACCTTTTTGTCTTTTTATCTTCCACTGGGGACTTTTCCTTGTCAACCTCTTTATGGCAAAAAGGATTCCCTCAAATTCATATAATGCCTCAATGTCCCAAAGCCCTTAAGCGAATACTGTCCCATTGCAGATGTCTGCAATATAATGCAGCATTTCTTCAGTTTGTTGCTACTTGTTTCAAAGGGTTGAATCCTTCCCCCTACAAGCTCACATGTCAGCAGAGGAGCAATGCTTGAGCTGAACAGAAGACAGCTCAGACCACGCAGTGAAAGCATCTCTTTACTATCTGCCTCTCGATTTAGCAATTCTTGCGTTAGCTAATTTCTTATAGGTGCCACAGTAGCACGGACCTTCAGTGGACATTATTCAGCCTATCCAAAAAATGTACTCTCAACGAGGTATTGTGGTTATGCCTCGTTGGCAGTTCCTCCCTCCTCCCATCCCTCCGTGTGCCACGGGGTGCAGCCAGTGCTGTCAGGAATGTGCTGTCCCCTCTAGAGGTAGTACAGGATGCTGTCCTGTCCTTTTTTTTTTCCTTTTTCTTTTTTCTTTTTTCTTTTCCTCCACTATTTTCTCCTGGGAACGCTGACAGGGTTTGTGGTGAGCATCAGGTGGTAACCGTGGACAAACTGAGCTGAATCATCTCTAAACCACAGGCAAATAGAAGGTGGCTGGGAAAGTCAAGATATTTTTGCTAGCAAAAGTTTAGTATGTCAAGATGTTAGTGCATGGCTCATGGGTCCAAGGAGGAACACCATTATGCAGAGGGAGAACTGCAGCATGCGATCGAGTTATGTTCATTCACACAGGCTGTAAAGAAAAATGTTTCTTTCATAACGCTGGAAGGGCATTGATGCAATATTTAAGCAAATATCCTGTCTTCTCCATCTTGTGGTGGATGTCAAGTAAGAAATGTCTTAAAATTTACCCTGTTTTTTGCAAATGTTAAACGTTCCTAACAATGTAACTATAGATAACTTCACTGAATCTGGCAATATTGCCATGCAGGTCAGCTGGAATTAATTTTTAAATTATTGTTTTTATAATATATCAAATGCTTTTCTTACTGTCACATGGTAATTCATTCCTTTAACTAATTTTATAATTGTTTTATTGGAAAGAGTCACGGATTTCTGGCAAGCTTTTTCTTTTATAATTTAATACTGTTTGATTCACACAAACCTATTTCTAGCCAGTAAATATTTTTTTAGTATTTGTTCCATTTCTTGTTTAACAGTAAAGATAAATTTGCAGGAAGATTACCCGAAACACTCTCTTGCCTTGTTTCTTTTTTTGGGAAAGGAGTATTTTACTTCTTTTTATCCTTTCCTCCAGTATCTCCCTAGATATGAATAACTTTTTGAAAAGATTGGCAGCCCTTCTCTACTAGATAATTCTCAGAATTTGCTGTGGAGTTCCTTGTCTGCACTCATGTACAGATGTTATAAAATTTCCACTTACCTCCTATTTTCCAGCAGGCTTTTCTTTCTAATTGTACAACCAGAGAACTGACGAGTGTGTAGTCTAGGGAAAAAAGTGGTCCTGTGCTCTTGGGGAAGCTGAGATCCAGTGTGAGTTTTGGGATCAATGCAGCCAATTACTGCAGTCTCAGCTGCTTTCCAGGATAGAAGGTCGCTATCCCCAAGGTTGTAGCTAAGAGGCCAGAAGTGTATGTAGTGTGTTTGTGCTGCTCTGATGGGGTGAGTTGAAGAGCAATCTCGGCTACGATAGTGGACTCTTTAATACCAGATGTTTAAGTACGGCTGGTGACAAAAGTTATGGAGAGTGGCTTGAACCTTTACAGAGTCATTATTTTATGGCATAAAGCCCTCTCTTCAACCACAGTTGGCCTACGCTCCTAGATACTTTGCATTGGCTTTCAATAAGCCTAAAGTACTAACATCTGTGAAGCGACCCAAACCTCTGTATGATGACTAATCTTTAAAACCTCTGCAAATATGGTCCTCTGAGAAGGTACTTCCCCACCTCTGATGAATAGGCGTGATCAAGTCACTGTGATGTGCACAGATCACTCTGGAAATTTTCTGGGAAGTGCCAAGAAGTGACAACTGTCTTTTGGAACTTTGCTGCTGTTACATTAGCCAGCCAAAGATTGCATTGGCTGGCTCAAACAGTGCCCTAGGGTACAATATATCAAGCGTTTATCTCTAATACTTGTTGTTTAACATTATCCTAAATGGATTTGAAAAGTCTTTGTTGTTACCAGTTATGCAAGCACATAATTCTGCCTTTTATTCTAAACCGTTCTTTTCTTCGTAATTATCAATTTTATCATCTCCAATTACATTTGGAAAGCAAACAAACAAAAAAGTACTTAAAACTGGCAATAACCCATAGGTTTTCCCCCGAAGCATTCAACTTTTTTTAGCACTTTCCTCTCCACACAATTAATTCTTTCCTCTTTGCCAGTATTTTCTAGTGCTCCTAGGAGGAGTGGAAGGAAGGGGAGGAGCACAGAACAAGCATTGATTTTTTTTTTCTATTTAAGCTCTTTCTCCTTTCCGCTTAATCAAAATCCTGGCACATTACTCATGATGTTTGACCACTAGCTCAAAGTAAACAGAATTCTTGTCATCCTTTTCATTCTTCTTCCTTTTCCTCTTCCTGGTCCCTGCATCACCCTCACTTCTTTTTTTGATCACGGTGAAGAAAACTCTCGTCCTTCAGGTTGCTCAGGCCAGGGTGTCATCTTTGGTTTGGCCATCCCTGCTGACGTGCAGTCTAACTCTGAACCACTAATTAAAATTCAACTCTTTAACTAAAATGAAATTGAAATTAATTAAAAATAATTAAGTAAATTTAAATTAATCTCTAACCTTATCCAGGCTCTTATACTAGACAGTCCTGCACAGTTGCTAGATTTTCAAGCAGATGATGTTTTGTGCTTTCCCCTCACTGAGGGCATCCCTCCCACGCAGGAGGAGTTCCTTGTTCCCAGTGAAATCTAGAAAAGCAGTCCGCTACAGTGCTTTGGGATCTGCCTTGAAAATGCCCTCTCCTCTGGGACGTTAACCCAAATGTGATAGCAAGCAAGTGCTGACTCGCTGTCTGCGTGGTCCAGAAATGAGAAGACAAAGCTGCTGGTGGGCATCACCAAGGGGTCTGGGGTGTCTGTCTTGCTGAGAAGGCAGGACGAGCCAGAAACCCTTGGTGAGTCTGGGGGTGAGGAGTGGCAGAGGGCTGGGAGGATTTGTGAATGCTGGTCAGCGAGGATCGAGCAGACATATGGGCCCTGGAGGCAGAGGACAAGGACTTACTGGATGTGCATTGCCCCCTCTTGGAGGGGGAAGGAGGCAGCTCCGGTCAGACAGACGTGCAACGATGTGCACTCTCCAGGCTGCTGATTCTGGGGTAAAACTGAGCAAGGCTATGGGTTGGAAGGAAACAAAGAGACAGAAAAGCAAGGAAGAGGAAAGCAAGTGGATGAGAGGCTTGAGGAGTGTGACTTGGGAATAAGCTTGAGATGGGTGCTGTTGGGGTGGAGGGACTTGAAGGAATATAGGAGTTCTGGCAAGTGGCAGACACAGACAGCGTGACCTGTGGTGGGCTATGTCAGGCTTTTATTGTGGCTTATCTATGGGAACTTTGTTAATTAAAAAAAAGGCAGAGTCATGTGATTACATTATATTCGTCTTTTGTTTAAGATGAACTTCTGTTCTTCACAAATGCAGAGAAAAGTTAGAAAATTTTGCCCAGAAAGTAAAAGAATTGAAGTTAAAATACCCAAACCAGCACCCCCAAACCCAGGCCATACCTTCTTTGAAACAAGACAAGAACTTTGGATATTTAGGATTGGCAGTCATGTGGAATGACAGTTCTGAGCAAAAAACACCCGAAGACTGGGAACATGGAAGAACAAATAGTTTGTTTTAAGGTAAGAAATACGCTTGAAGGGAAAAATAACAGGGCATAAGGACAGAGTTACATGATCTTACTGTGCTTGCTGAGGTGCACGCATCTTGCTCTTCGTTTAGCTCTTTGGCCTGTCTCACGTATAAACTATAGTTGTATTGGAGAAAGAGCCTACTACTACTATGCTAATTAAGATTTCAAAGGCAGTATTTATCAATTCTGTATGAGTTAGGTCATAAAGCTAGGCAGCTTGCTGATCTATAGAATAACAAATTGTCTAAATAATTAAGTCAGGAGCTGTGAGTTTATGTACCAGTAACTGCAGCCTGCCTGAACTCTACACCTGACTTTAACCCGTAAGCTCACACTTAAAAAAATTTCACATTAGGGCTGACTTAACAGTTCCCTTTTCTCTTTTTTTCTCAGTTTTCCTGTGAGTTTAACTTTTAGGCCTTTCCCACCTTTTAAAATGCAGAATTTAGCCATAGATTTCAGTGCAGACCTGCAAGGGTAAAAGTGAATCACCCTGCTTGTTTTGCCAGGGCCAGAGCAGCAGCAGGGCAGCTGCTGCTGCTGCCGCTGCCTCAGCCACCCACCCACAAGGAAAGGGAGGAGGGAAGGAGTACCGGAGTGGGCAGAGGCTATTGCTGGAGGAAGATCTTGCAGCTGGTGCTAACCAGGCTCACCTGGCTATTTTGGCAGACAAGGAGCAGCAAGGCTGGTTATTTAGGGCTCTGCGTCAGCTTCTCTCCCTCCTTCCCTCTTTACCTTACCCTTCCCTGTCCCTGCACTGCTGCCCACGCACTTACTCTCCCTCTTGCAGAGCTCACTTGCCTGTGTTTCTGAGAAGCCTTCAGGCAATTTTGTTACAGGGCTAGGTGTGAAAAGCAGGTAACTGAATTTGAGAAACAAAGATTTAAATGGAAGAGCAATGTTATGGTTGAAGTAGTATGCCATCAAAGGATTCACTATCTCCGATAGATTCCTGTGGAAAGCTAAGTGTGTCAGGGTTGCTGTTGATTGAGTAAATTTGCCTGAGTTGTGCTTCATTGGATCAGTTTATCACTTAGCAGCCTGGTGGGATTGCTGCACGGACAGAGGCACGTAACAAACCCTGAGCAAGGTGGCTACTATGTTCATGTAGTGTGACTCGATCTATTAGTATTTAATAAGCTCAATATAATTCTCCCCCTCCCCCCCTTTCAATTCACCTTTATTTCCCAGGCAGAAGTACAAATTATGAACCAGGGTTGCTTCTTTTTCCATCGGCAACGACTACTTAGGGCACAAGATTCAAGAAATGTTCTTGGCTTGCTTGCTAAAGAAGTATTCATCGCTTCGTTGCAGGGACTGCTTCCTGCGCTGAAAGAGTGCGCGGTCCCACAAATTTAGAAATCAGTTTGCACGTCCTTGTAAATTTGTCAGTATGTTTCTTTTAATTTTTTTTTAAGTCTCAAAATAAGTGGGTTTTGATTAATATTTTTATGGAATTTGAAAACGAGAACATGGTAATTTTTTTCAAAAAAGAGCAATATTAAAAACTAAAAGCAGTTCCTTTTCTTATACCCTGTTTTATATATATGGAAGCATCAGATTTTTTTTTCCCATTGTTAATAGAAAAATAGTTTAAAGATGTATTAAAACGTAGAGTGCTTTTAAGGATAAATTTCCTGATAGTTTCTGCCAAATTGTTCTGCAAAGAAAGATTGAGAACAGGACAGAAGATCCTTGTTTTATTTATCTTTCTTTTTTCTCTGTTAGGTTTTGGCTTTTTGTAGATTTTCTCAATAGTGTGTTTACTGAAAATACAGTATGTTAAGCTAGAACTAAGAGGGAAGTCCTTGGGTTCCTGTTCTTTTTTCCTCAAATAACCTTTCCGAAAGACATTTGAATGTTCTGCTTGTGGTTTACGGAAACTGAATCTGTCTCAGGAAGCCTCCACAGATGAAAATAACTGAAGATTGGCCAAGTATGGGGAGAAATGTCATGGGTGTTTTTCTGTTCCTACTCTTCCCTAGACGTCTGCTTATGAATGGGGCTGGAGACTTGCTACTGGGCAGCTGTCTGACCCAGCATGGCCTGCCGTATCTACTGCCTGATGGCTTTCATTTTTCTGAATATGGAGGACAGGGTTTGCTCCCCAGCACTGCTACTAGAGGTGACTCACGTGTGAGGCTCGCCGCAATGGCACATTCCTGGTGTCCAGCTGGAAACCCGCTTTCTTGGGAACCAGGCATTAAGAGGGGTGTGTATGAGGCTCAACTGCTGACAATTACTTTTTTCTGATCGTCAAAGGGAAAATGAATTAAATAGCTTCAGTACTCATGACATCTTCAGCCTATCAAGAGGAAGGATGTGACAGAAGCATTTCATAGCATCATCTGACTGCCAGTATATTTGCCAAATCTGATCATTACAAATAGGGTTTAGCTCAAGCAATGAGAGCATACTCTTAGGAGTTTATTCTGCAGGCTTCAACTGGCTAGAGAGAAACTTGAGCTATTGTCCTTTTAGTTTTTCCTCACTTACTTCCCAAAGGTTTACATATTGTTCAATACCCAGGGCACAGAGGGCTGGGCCTGTGGAAACGACACTAGAGACTCAGAGCTTTATTTATGTTCACGATTGCCCTGTGCTAGTGAACAGGAGTGGTGCAGCTGAAGCTGGTAATGCTATGTTGTCTGAAGAGTCACAGATGTTTGCTGATTCCTGGCTACCTGTGTGCATTCGGCTCCTTATCCTACTTAGGAGAAAGATTGTTGCCTCAGCTGTATTTCTGGGTGATAGTATATATTTCCTCTTTTTCCATACAGAAGTCCTAGGAATCTCTGTGTTCAGGGATAGGGTGGAGTTTTGTTGCTTGGCTTGGCTTGGCAAGTCATGGATTAACCTGTGTACTGCACACAAGTGCGCAAGTGTGCATTACAGCTCATCCCCTCCTTTGGAAGAGGACACAAGCAAGTAGTGAGAGGCAACAGCAATGTATTAGATATACATTCAGCCAATATGAATTGAGTTGCTGTTGAAAACTCATCCTCCGCAGGAACAGAGAAAGGGCCCAGGTGGGTGAGATGTCTGTCCCGCTGGGTGTCCCGGCTGCTGTAGCCATCCTGCCCTGACTGTAAGGGCAGAAGAGCTGGTAGCACTACCAGTAATGCTGGGAAACAAACAAAAGAGTTTGGGGACTCCCATGCAACCAATAAGCAGGTAAAGAAATGTTTTATAAATACGTATAGTTCTGTGGCAATCAAAATAATTAGATCGAAAGTTATTTCTGCTACATGTCGAAGGCTGTGGTATGTGTTGGAGGTTGTGCTGTGTGTTGATGTATTTATTTTGATCAAATTAATTTGGACCCTTAAACTTAGATCCTGTCCTCTGGATATTGATCCTGTAGAGGCTAAGTTAAATAATGATAACACTAATAGAAATTCCTTTTGACCTAACTGTTGACATTAACGAATAGTGACAATTCCCTTTTCCTAGATATGCTATCTGAGTTGAACGCACTTTATGCCTAATGTGCTGCAGTATGTGTGTTTATTTTCTAACTCTGCAAGATAGGCAACTCCTGCAAGGATTGTCTTCTTGCTGTAAATTCTTCTGGGTTAACTGCATACGGGCTGGAATAGCGTGCATGTAGTATGAAATGCTTTAATTCTGTGCCTGATTTAGTGTCACATTGTACCTAGAATTACTTAGCTCGTACATTTAGGGAGGGATTAAATTAATGGCAAAAAAGCTCAGTGTGCTTCTCAATAAATATTTATAATATTCATTCCAGTTCCACCATTTTTTTCCAGTTAAAATTACATGAATAAAGCATTATGAAAAATGATTAACTTTGTTTTGTTATTTTAATGATAAATTATTTTGATGTCTTGATAGAGAATTTGCTTTAATTTTGATATTTCTGTAATGATTTTTAATCGTAAATGCTTTCCTTTTTCAAATGTTTGACAGTAGCTACTTCCTTTCTGTCAAACAAAATGTTTTTGATAATCTGTTGATAGTTTCTTCTTGCACTCTAACATTTTCAGCATTTCCATGTGGTGGTCGTATTTATACGAAAAGTTGGAAGAATGAGGGCAGAAGAGAGGAGGGATGTTACGTTTGCTTTTCTCTAAGTTTCTCCTACCAAACATGTAGTCCATATCTTTTCCATCTCTGTTGGTCTTCTTTCTTTTTCTTATTTTTTTCACATCCATCCCAAGCCAAATCATAAAAAGAAATAATTACTTGTACAGGTCTGTTTTCCCTTGTCTTCACTAAGCCTTTTTCAAGAAGTAGCTACAACATTGAAACTAACTCTGTTACTAATACAAAACAGCAGATAATCGAATGTGATTGTTATTTGAGTTTCAACAGAAAAATACTCATGTTAACAACAAACCTTGGTTTTCCCTTACTAGTTCAATGGCTTGTGTGGGTTAGTATCCCTATTGTTTAACTGGAAATTCTGATGCCTAGTCTAATTAAGATTTGTTATTATATCTCTTATCACATCTTTTTATAATTTTCTTAGCACTTTATAGCCTAAAAGATGAAAGATTGTAATTTCCTCTATTTGATCACTAGGAACAGATGACTTTTCTATTTTCTTTCTACCTTTCTTGTTAGAAAACTAGAAGAAAAATGTATTTGTTCACTGTATTTTGTCATGCTAGCCAAAAAATATATACTTTATTCATAATAAATAGACCTTCAAATTTTGGCTGATGTGTCTGAGGAAGAAATTTTTTAAGGCGAAAGATTACGATCAAATCTCCAGCAGTGATATTCTTGACATATTCTTTGCAAATTAGCTTTACTTACGCTGTCTGGTAGATCTTAGAAAATTGCATAATCGCATACATAGATTTTCCATGGCGGTCTTTCTGTAAGGCTCTTTAAGTTCTTTGCTAAAGATGAATACTCTGTGTGAGTGAGTATCTTGCTTAGGATGCTTCTGCACAGTACAGAAAGTTGGATTTGCAGACTATGTTGATATATCTGAAGGAATTTTAAACTGCTGGACCATGTGCAGCCATGGTGGCATGTGGCCTACTATATCTAGTGTACATCCAGACCTCAAAGCAGATTTTGTAATTTGTGCTGAATGTCTTTTTTCACCATGTCTACGCTTCTATCAACACCTGACCTGAATAGTACTATTTTGAGTGTGCCTACGCAGCTATAGTGACCATCAGGAAAACAGCCTTGCATAGGAAACAAAGACCACCAGAAAACAGTAACTTTTTAATACATTCTTGTGAACTTTTATCTATTCATTTGTTTCTCTCCTTAGATTTTATCTTCTTTCAACATTTTTTGCTTATACATGTTCTCCAGCTGTACATATACACCTGTAATATCTGTATTGTTTAATGTCTGCCAATGCCTTTATTGTATCTACCAGTGAATGTCTGAAAAATGTTCTTTTGATTAGAGATGGCCCATATCAACATGGAGCTATTGGAACAGCTGAAAAGGCCTCATCTTGTTACTACTCTGTCACTGATAACATCTGTTTTTGACAGGAGGTCAACAATGCAGGCCTGAGCTTCATGACTTCAGACAGTTCCTAATATTAGAAAGACAGACGTACACAAAGATGATAGACAATTTAATGAAGATGCATAATCTTTGTCTAAAATTCTAAACTGGTCCCTTTTACTGAAATGTTATGCAGTGTTTTTCTTAACACATTCTCCAATTTAAAAAAAATCTTCTAAAAATGGAGGAATTCCCTGCAAATAACGCAGTTTGTGAATGTTAATGAAGCCCTAACTTTGCTCTGTAACATGTATTTCCAGTCTCACATTTTGCTTGCTCAGCTTTGTAGACTTTATCTCCTTTATCCCTTCCAAAGATTGTATGTTTATAATTGTATGAAAACAAGATCTATTTAATCTGTGCCTGATTGTGTACTCAGATTTGGAAGTACTAAAAAATCACAGGTGTCCAGTGTCTAACTGGGTAGACCTCTGGGGTTTTTCCATTAGCGGTAAAGTGATTTCTAGATTCACTAAGTCAAATAGGGCTGTATTTCCTGGAATATCAGTTTAATGCTAGGTAAAGTTTTCACAGTTTATGCCTAATCAAGTTTCTGTGGAAGATAATGAAGTTGATTCTCGTTTGAATTAAAATCTTGGCACTAAAGGAAAAATACTCTGTAGCTGGACACTTCAGAAATGAAACCCATACAATGTAAATCATGCTGATTCATCTACTTCAGATACCTCTGGTAAAACCAATACATATTTCTGATTTGCTATTAGGCACTCACAATCTTAGTGTTAGTGGACAGAAAAAAGTGTGTGAATTGCTTCTGGGTACTGTTGAGGTCATCATAAAGCCATTGAAGGAGAAGGGAATCTGGTTTTGATGGACTTTGTTTCTCTTAATGCTCAACAGCTGTAACAAGGAAATTAATTTGTTTATCCTTTTGATTTAAACCATTTCTAATATTATGTTTCTAGGAACTAATTTGTTCATATAAATCCTGACCTTTCTTGAACAGATGGTGATAATGATGATGAGACTGTTACTGAATGGCATATGGGAAATGTGAGGCCCAAATAATATATTTGATTGCTGGTGATCAAGCAGGAACCTAATTTGATCACAACGATGTTTTATCTGAATAAATCTGTTGCAACCTGAAGTTTTCCATAAAAGTTGCTATGCTCTTGACCCCGACTAGGCTCTTAGACATGTAGTTGGTTGGTGCATACTCTTTTTATAATGTTTTTCTCAACATATGTTTTTTAGTGCTGTATTAAAGGCTAAATTCCAGTTGTGCAGTCTAAATCGATTAGTAATATTAGGTGACAGAAAGGAAGTGGGTAAGTACCTTCCTTGTCAAAGAGAGTGAATTTGCATGAGTTACTACAGCAAAATATCTCATGAAATTGCATTGTAGCAAAATAACCCAAAGTTTCAGTTACATTTAAAATACTTACAGCATATGCATCTCATTAATTGATTTAATTAGTTTAAATTGAAAAATAGCCTGGTAGCAATCTTTAAAAATGATACGAATCATAGATCTGCAACGATTTGGTGGAACAGGTTGTAGTTGTGACATACTGATGGCTGACACAGCAGGCAGTGGGTAATACTATATAACTTGACCTTTCCCAGCTTTTTGCTATTTCTCTTAGCAGAAATAATGACTGCATAAAACTGACTTGTCTGTTGAGAATACTAAATGAAAGGTGTTCGCAAAGCTATTGTCTTCGATGTGTGGAGTATTATTCTGGATGTAAACACATTAAAAAATGCCTCTTATTTCCATTCTCTTCTTACGTAGATCACAAAATTACTCAATTAATGTTTGTCTTTCTACTAGGGATTGTTTTATCTGGTAGGGATGAGCGTTTAGAATGATTTTAAACAAGGAGAAAAAAGTCTTTAGTAGAAGCAGTCATCCCTAGAGTAGGAGGGTTAGGTTTTGTTGTTCCATTAGAAGAGATTGGATATTTTTTTCCGGGCGGGAGGGATATGATCTTTTAGTTTTGTATCACTACTTGGTATTTTAAATCATAGAAGGTCACTAAAAGGGTTTAAATATCTTACATGAGGATGGTGTTTTCCAGAACAGTTTGAGTAACGTATGCATGTTGCTGTTTAGATCAGAGGTATCGCCAGATACTAGTAAATTTGCAGTAAATCCGTGTGTGGTGGATTTAAATAAATTAGGAGGGCCATCTGTAACAGAGGATTATTTTCAGGCTCTTAAAGGCCAATTTTAGCACCAGGATTACTACAGTTTGTTCAAATGGCTGTGGATTACAGTTATACAAAGGAGGGATTAAAAAAGAGTAATATAATTTACTCCTGTTTGTATGTTAGGACTAAAATATATCGTAGGGTTTTGTTCTTTTTTTTTTAATTAAACAGCTCTAAGTGCATAAGGAAGGATGGACATGTTATTAATATATTACTTTATATTTGTACAGAAATTTCCCACTGATGTTACAGAAAACTGTCCCTTTAGGACAAATGGAAAATTTGTGATACCAGTAAGGTTTAAATTTTTTTGGAGCGGTGAAGAAAAGTTGTTTGATTGTGTTAGTATTGTGAATAGAAAAGGGTCCAAATAGTGTGTTTAAAAATAAATGTGAAATCACCTGCTAGCCCTGCAATTTTACTTGTTAAGTATTCTATTAATTTATGAAGAAACTCTCTTGGAAAATTGCTTCAATCTAGTCATACCTCTGGGAAATAAGCGAGACTGCAGTTTGAAAAAAATGTCTTAGTATGTTGTGGCTCAAGAATTAAGCTACCTACCAAGAAGGTAAAATAGCGATACATGTTTTTAGCAATTTAAATACTTTCAATAGTATTCTTTAACTATATATGAATTGATTTTTTTTGAAAATCATAATGTACTATCAGGGCAGTCACCATATTAATGTTTGTCCCTGTTTCAGTAGAAATTTTATAAATAGATGTATATTGGACAGTAGTTGAGTAAATAAGTTGAGTATTGAAATGCAGTATTTGTCAAATTGCTCGTTTGATGAACGCCTATTTAAGCAATGCTCTACTGCCTATATGGCATCAGTGTTAAGAAAAATGGGAGAAGCAGTCATGCAGAATAACACAGACCTGACGCCCTGGTTCCAGCTATGTAAATGGATGTTCTACTTTGTTCCAGGTATTGCTCACTCTGTATTAAGCTCCAGGATTTATTGAGACAATTTCGGGTTTTACCTAAGGCTCTTTACTGTGTCTGGTAGTTGGTGTACTACCACCTTGCCGTGCTTTTTCCCCGCAAGGGTGCATTTCTTTCTCTGCTTTAGGGTTCCTCTAGCCATTTGATTCACTGTTGGCCTGTAGGATTTTTTTCCGTATGATTACACTTCCATCCTGTTGAGCTATCTATGGTGGAAAATTGTAGCATTGCCCCCAGCCCGTGTGTTTTGCTGCTTTCATAATTTCAAACTGAAAAATGAAATGTGGGAAAATATGACACAAATCATATAAAGCAAGCTATGCGTTTGGCCACAGAGGGGTTGCTGACATGATCTGCAGTATGTCCAGGATGTCCAGTGAGCATACTCTTAGAAAGGTATTAGCACTTATCTAGGCCTTCTCTGAAATATGGTAAAGCATACCATTGTTACGTTTAAAATTGACCCAAGAGATGATTTTTCATCCAGGCCTCTTAAATCAATGAATGGTATGTAAGAGAAGCCAATTTACTTTAGTCACTTTTTAAAGAGCTACAACATAATCCACTGGTTTTTGTGCTTAAAGTGCCCCTATATGTCTCTTGTGATCAATGGGAAGCTTCCATTGGCTTCAGTTCTGCCACGTTATTTGCTAAATGGCACAATTTCAGTGGTGCAAAGGTTTTTCTAAGAACGCAGTGATAAAAATTGTGTACCTGGTAGAATTCATGGAAGTATGTACACAGCAATATGCACTATGGATCTCAAAATGTATTTTTTTTTTTTTTTCAGAAAAAAAAATCTCCAAATTTTTCTGTTTTAGTAGTTTTGGAAAGATTTCCTTTAAATTTAATAATCAATGGCAACAATGGTGTATTCTTCTATTCTACTACTTTGAGTCAATATTCATGTTTCCTTTCACAACTGTTAATAAGAACGGGGAACATATGAAAAGCCTTTTTCTGCTGCCCTGTTTACGTGGACTAGTACCTCAGTGTGGGTATTGGGATATCCTGTAAAATAAAATAGATCTTGTTTTTGTACTATCAAATATCTGTCTTGATTGAAGATATTATCTAATTGTGTATCTCTTTTGATACATACGTACTATTTCTTTAGGGAAACTTAATCCAAGATGTTACTATTAAGAAAAATTACCTTTGTGGGTTTTTTTTAAGGAAAGGAGAATAATTTGGTTTCTTGACTCCTCTTCATATTATTTCCATTTTTCTTGCACAGTGGGAGTCTGCTACACAGGATTTTGCATTACATTCTCTACTCCTGTGTTTATACAAAAGCCCTTGTGAGCCATTTGCGTTGAAAGGGAGGGCATTTCAATATTTTGCTTTATAACTGCAAGGTGAGGGCGATTGCATTTGAGGATTAGAACAAGAAATTATTTCCTGCCCTTGTCCTGTATAACGTATGCCACATATATCTTTTTTCATTGCTCACAGTCTCCTTCATACTGCTGTTTGCATATTTCGGTAAAGCTGCTTTCTACAATACGTGTCCTGACATGCATTAGAAACAATGCTTGACATTTTATGGAACATAAAACTGTAATAATCTAATTTCAAATAAACTAGTAAATGGTGAAAAAGTTAACTGTTACAAAAGGTAACGTATTTCCTGTAATCCAAACAACAGTATTTTGCTGAAACTTCTTTTCTACAAGTTTTACAAAACTGGAAGAGCTGCTCTTCCGCCTGGGATAATTAAACAGCAACCTCAAAACTGGACTGTATTTTATCATTGTATAGAGCTGGCATTTGGTCACTAATTCATCTGTTCAACTTTTGCTCAGATTCTTTGAACCTTCTCTTTATCCATAATTGCAGACTTATGGTGCATGTTTTACTAGTGTATAGGTCTGCAACCGTATTTTTTACCTGTAAAAGAACTGAAAGCAATCTTCCAAACGCAAGTGTTTACAGCTCTCCCAATTATCTTAAGAGCATATGCTTTTAAAAAAATTGCTTCCTCTCTAGATACAAACTACTAGAACCCTTAGCCTGAAGATGAAAATGGTTCCAGTGGTGGAAGTTTATTTTTAAACCGTAATAGATTTGTTTTGAAATTGAATAGATCTTGTTTTCTTTTGAGGACTGGTAATTTGCTGAGATTTATTAGAGCAGCTTCCAGATTTAGTTACGTACAGACGCGGACTGAGATTTACAGCAGAAAACATTTCCCGTGTGTTGAAAAGGTGGCCGATGCTGGGCTGCAAGGTTCAAGGCATTGCCTGTTTTTCAGTTCAGCCTAAGTTCCTGTCTAAATTTGTCATTTTTTGCTGCTAAAGTCATGTTATTGGGCCCACTATATGTCTTTTCTTGCAAGTGTGCTTCTGGTTCAGCTTCCTTGCTCCCGAGACTTTTCTATTTTGGTTCCCTGTGTCACGTGCTCCCCCCGGCCAGTGAGAGCCCCGCAGAGGGAATGGCAACAGCCTGCTGGGATCAATGTAAGTCAGAAAAAACTCTTGGTTTTCGCAGTTTCTGTCCCTCACACTCAATTTTAAATACTGCTTTTGTCCCAAACCTTTGCTGGGCACACCTAGTAATACCTATGGAAATGCTTAGAAGTTAGGGTTTTTTTATTCTGGTTTATTTTGTACTCTTCCTAATGTTACTTTTCCTTACTATGTTCCTTTTTTCCTGTGTCCTGCAGTGTAGCTGAGAAGCCTAATAAAGGAACAGAAAATAAACCAAATGCATTCCAAGTGTCGCCTAAAGTATGTTTTAAGTTTCATAAGGCATATTTCAGGTGTAGTAGTACTTTAACGTGTGCTATAGACCGTGTCAAAAATCCTACGCTGCAGTTCAGGAAGAATGATGTGACTCCCCCCCCTCCTTAGTCAAAATCGCTCATTTAGGTAGAAGGACAATAGTAAACAATAGTCTGAAATCACACGCTGGTGCCTTGGCCAGTTGGCTGAGACATAAAGGTGAAAGGATTTAATTCAATTAAAGGGCAGTCGTGTACAAGAGGCAATGTATCATTTTTCTGGTATGAATGAAGTAAATACTGTATTTCGATCTCAGCCAATGCGGAGCTGTACTTACACTACATGATACTGAAATCGTGCGTTTGGTGGGATTTGTCATTTTATTGTAGAGGCTATTCCTAGTACAAACGGAGAGTCTTGTCTTTCTATTTTTTAAGACAGTCTCTAAACTCAGTAGGCAAAATTTACCTGGTAATTACTATTGAGTAGTGTTTTTGCCTAATTTAACTATATATATTTTTTTGATAAATATAATTCTCAAAAAATCCTTCTCCCCCATAGTAGGGTATAGATGTGTTTTACTTATTTTCCATTTAATTTTTTTTTTCATTTGGTTTGATTTTCTTTTATTTTTCTTTCCCAAATTATATGTGCTGTCTTGGGAGTTTACTTTTAAGTTTCAAAGGCTTATTTTAAATTTGGATTCCTAAGTGATATGCCTTGATATCATATAAAAGTTTGAGAACAAATGTTTGTGAAAAAGAGGTAATGCAATAAACTGGAATTTCCTGATTTCCGTT
>VZSC01007695.1:299829-364393 GCA_013398225.1 Steatornis caripensis
GATTTCCGTTCATGGCCTGCAGCCTGGATCCCATGTTGCATCACTTGGTTGTGCAGAGGTCATTACCATACATTTCTTTATTTTTTCTGTGTTGCTGATCTACACCCTAATGACCAGGCATTAGATGAAAGAACGGTTTGAAATCTTTCTTTGGTTTTTTCTTTTTCTAAAACTCCATTTGAAGAGAGAAATTTCACTGAAGTGAAAGCAAGTAGGTACACTGAAGTCATAAGGTATGTTGGTTTTTCAGTGAAGTTTCTCGCCTCGTCATAGGTGCTGAAAGAAAATGATGTCCTAAATTCTGTGTTGATTGAATTGCTGCAGTGTCAGAATTGCAACAGCATCCATGTGTAAATACCTGACTCAGAAACTGAAAAAAATTAGAAAAAGCCATCCTTACCAAGCAAACTGGGTAAAACTTAGGAGCTGATCTTACAGGCATTTTTGTTTAAAAGTTTGTGTTGTTGGGTTTGTTGATAAAGCATTGCATGGGCAAGAGAGAAGAGTGTTTATACTGCTTTAAAAAAAGGTACGTATGTCCATTTGTGATGAAGCAAGTTCTAGTCTAGTGTTGCATATTCATCTTTGCTTCATGAGTTTGCACAGTACCAACATGCACATAATGGGAATTTTGAGACCTTGCCTCAGAGCTGGATTCCCTGATGCTTCCCACAACTTAACACTAAGGCTTGTCAACCTGAGTCCTCAGCGTAAGAAATGTGTCAATGTCTGGCAACCAGAGAAATTGCAATTTGTAAAATACGATGAGTTAAATTAGAAGATCTGTGTTACCACTTTTTTTTTCCTACTGGTTTATTTATTTAACTTCATTTGTGCTCTTCTATTGTCTTTGTTTCTGAAAAGGAACATAACAAAATATTTAAGAAAAAAGCGGGGGTGACCAAAGCAAAAAAAAAAAAAGGTTTATTTTTACTGTGAGAGCATTCAAACAGTGGCAAGGGTTGCCCAGAGAGATTGTGGAGTCTCTGTCTTTGGAGATATTCAAAATTCCAAGTGGACGCGGCCCTGAGGGACCTGCTGTGGGTGATCCTGCTTTAGCAGGGGGGCTGTGCTACATGAGGGGGGCCCAGCCGCAGCGATCTGGCGATTCTGAGGATTTCCCCCCTGGAATTTGGAGAGGTAGGCAGTACTGTTACTTTGTGGGGAGATCAGAAGTCACGTGTGGATTTTAATCTTAGACTGTCACTCTCATATTTTAGACCTTGCCATTTCGCTGCCTCAGTTCAGCCGTTAATTGTTTGTTTGGAGCGACGGCCGTGCACGTCCTGCTGGCGCTGCCTAATGCATGCCACCTGAAATGTCACTGGCAAGCAGGCGGCTGCGGACAGTGAGCAGGGTTTCTCCCTCACCTCTTCCTCACAGGTACCCAAAGTTGCTTCTGGCAGCAGTTTCTTATCCCGTGTTTTCTTTGCGCTGTTTCCTCAGGCACCACAGTGTAGCACAGTGGTGGGGGGAGATGCTGATGGGAAGAGAATGAGAAAATTAAGAGTAAAATTAATGAGAGTGCTGTAGGAAAAACACAAGTAGAAAGTGAAGGGACAGAGCCAATGTGGACAGGGTTCCTATACGTGTCTTGCTACTCTACTCAAATCTCACTGTGACATCTCCAGTTGCTGAGGAAGGGTTACAGGAGCTCGCAACAGCCGCGCCAGGGTGTGTGGAAGGAACGGAGGAAGGAGCAAACCTCATGGCAGCCCTTGGAGGCTACAGAAAGAAATTAAGGCCCAGACCCATATAGTTTGCATGAAGTTGCACTCTAGAGGCCTAGTAAGTGGTATAGGGAAACATGAGAATCATGTGCTAGTAAATGAAAATGCAGTAACAGTGAAAAGTGAAAACAAAAATTTGAAAACTTTGTTTTATATATATAAAAACCCCATAAAACGTACTTGCCAAACATGAAAGTGTAGAGAGTTCATTTAATACCCTTCACACTAACACACGAATATAAATTTAAATAAAACCAGCAAAGGGTAATAACTTGACTCATGTATAGGAAAGATGATTTTAAATCTTTCTGCCATAATGCTGTAGGTGATGATTTTGCTTAATGTTGTTTATCTTGATGAGACATGAATACTTGTCCTGAAAGCTATTGCCGACCCAAAATCAAACAGGTGTGACTGAATAAATTCAGAGCGGAGCTGGAAATGTAGGCAGGCTCAGCCTTCCAGGGGAGGGGTAGGCTAGGACGTGTCCCTGTTTATAAGAGGCACAGTGAGTTGGCTGCAGGAGGTGAAGGCTTGGTAGGATTACACTCAGTGACTCAGGCCATTTCCATTTCTGGTTAAATAGTGTAACTGGAATTTAAACACAGTATTTTTTTCCTGAAGAAGACACAGTTTGAAAATAAGATCACGTGTTTTCTCACCATTTTTTTCCCCCCCTTTTTGGAGGGCAACGCTGCAGATGAATGTGGAAGAAATTTGTGCAATGCTTTCTTGTACGTGGATATGAGCATTTGCCTTTGCAAGAGCAAAATAATCCTCTTTATTAATTTTAGGAAAAAAAATCCACATTCCAAGGAGCCAGTAGCTGTAGCAGCTCAGTCCGGCAGCATTCAGCTGGTGCTTGGTAACTAATCTGAGAAAGAAGATAAAACTGGAGGAAAAGATTTTTAAATAATTACCTGATATTAAACAATTTGCTAGCTCTACAAGATATATTTGCTTCTTTTGCTTTTTCAGTGGCTAGCATTTGTGTATTACAGCTTTTGGAACCTGCAGATCTCTCTGATCTGGAGAAAGCCCTTTTTCGTATCAGATGCTAGAAGTAATTTAATTTATAATTTCGCAGTCCTATAATTTGGGTTGTCTCTGCTATTTGTCTTAGCTTTTTTAGTAATTTCTGTTGTTGCTGTTACTTACCACAGAAGGTAGATGAACAGAAAAAAGGATAGAATTTTGTCAGTTCACAATTTAAGAATGTTCTGGAGTCTAAGTGATAAAACTTAGTTTTTTTTTTTTAAAGAAAATAATATTTGGTTTTGAAAAAGTTTTGTGGGATTATTCTGTATTTTGTTAATGTGCAAATATAAAGAATTTAGTGCGAAGTCCTACAGGTAATAAAAATACCATTTTTCTTGTGTTTGATTATCTTAAAAAATTGAATAGCTAAAGGAGAATAATCTACAAACAAGTCTGGAATTGTGCAGATGTTTCAAATATTTTGTTTTTTTAAGAGTACAACTACATTTCTGTATAGATCTACTACTTTTGTGTCTATTCAGATCTAAATCTAGTTCATTCATAATTTTTATGGCTTTCAACAGCACAGCAGTTACAGGTTAGATCTGCCAAGATAGCTTGTGGACTGTCATAACTGTCTATTCAGTCTTTATATCATCAATGGCAGCTAAACACAAACACCATGAAGCCAAAATTGGTCAGATTTGAATTCTGGCAATTTTTTCAAAGCACTTGGTCTGAAATCCAAACCAACAGAGAACTAAAATCTTCTTTAGATTTTGTTTGTTCTCTGAAAGTTTGTGCGTAACCTTAGTGTACCTGCTTAGAGTTTTGCCTTGTATGTTCTTCAACATAGAGATAAACTGGTTGTGTCTTTACAAATAAGATCATCGAGATTTTGTTTTGCAGTGATGCAGCAGGAAGCATTTCACAGCCGAGTCTTATTTTAGTGGTATTACCAATTTTGAGGTAATGGACTTGAGTGATATTTGTGGGCTCATCTTGCTGTGTTATATATCAACAACCTGCTTATTCATTCCAAAATACTATTAATCTTGGACTATTCTTTTGCCCAGTATGCAAATATATCCGCAACTGGTGCCAGACTGTGTCTTTAGCACCCTAAGAAATCACTAAATTTCTGCTTGTGTTGACATTGTCCAACTCTGTCTGAAGGCAGCTTTCTGTACAGGCATTACAGAATCACAAAATGGTAGGGGTTGGAAAGGACCTCTGGATATCATCTAGTTCAGCAACCCGATAAAGCAGGTGCCCCTAAAGCAGGTTGCACAGGAATGCGTCCAGGTGGGTTTTGAATATCTCCAGAGAAGGAGACTCCACAGCCTCCCTGGGCAGCCTGTGCCAGTGCTCTGTCACCCTCACAGTAAAGAAGTTCCTCATCATGTTCAGGTGGAACTGCCTGTGCTCCACTTTGTGCCCGATAGCTTGACTGGACACTTTTGGATATGAAATCAACCCTGAATTTCATGTGGTCATTAGAGAGCTGACGGCACATTTCACAAGAGTTACGAGTGATAATATTTCTGTCCCAGTCAATCTGATTGTTCTGTTTTGTCAACCTGAACTCTTTGTGTAGTTTAAAGCGGACACATTTCTTGTGAACTTGCATTTTGTCCTAATCTGTCATATATGTTGCTATATCCTGTTAAGCAGCTGCTTTGCACCAGACATGACTATATTTCAGTGATGCTTCTGGATATGTTGGTGTATTGGACACACAAGAGCTTACACACTCATACACATGCATGCATTTTAAAGCAGGAGGACATCAAAGGCACCACTTCAATGAAATTTTGTAATTTTCTGACACATGAATCACATAAGTTCCTTAACACCTCATTTTCTTGGGTAGTCTTCCTCTTAACAAAGCATTTGCTGTTGCTCACTGGCACAGTTTTGTATGCAAAGTGTCCATCACAAACAATGAAAAAGTAAATTTAGGGAAAAAGGAAAGTTGACACATACGTTTGGACTTTTGACAAAGAGCCGTATTTGAAAAAAAAATTATTAGTTTTCTTCCTTTATTTCTTTTCTCTTGAAACCTAGCAACATGAAAGATGTACTTGTAGAAATGTCTTTAAAAATAAACCAGAAAAAGCTAGAGAACGCTGAGTCAAGAGACACTCAAGAAACTTTATGAATTAGATGGCGAGTCAGTGATGATGTTCTGATTTTTTTTTGTTTGTTTTTAAAAGGAGGAATAGGCGCAAGCAACTAGTCTTTCTTCTCTTGGGGATTAAACTGATGCAATTAAGGAAAACCATTCAGCAAATTTGATCTTTGGTAACTTAAGCGATCGAAAACTAGACAAAACATTGCACAACTCATTATGTTCAAGGTAAAATTTTTGTGCTTGGGAACTGTATACATTATGAATTGAGCCCATATCAGCTGCCTGGTGTTATACAACCCTTCAACCCAACCTATTGCCACTGTAATACAACCAGGATCTTTTAGTTATAGTAAATGCTGGGCTGCTTTACGTCCTCCCTGACTTGGGTGTTACGGCTGGGATAAGACCATGCCCATTGTGCCATGCTCTCCTGGCACAGCCTTCCTGGTGAATTTCCAGGCATCAACGTTCATTCCTGTGAATGTCTGGCAGTGCTGTGGTGGAACAGCGAGGGCCTGATATCCAAGGTGGCGTAGAATGCTCGGCACGTGGCTTGGGACTGCCAAAAAGAACCAGTCTTGTGTTCAGACCCTAGTGTCCCCATGAGGGGCCGGGGTTTATTTGGCACAGTTTTGGAGCAGAGATTTCAGTTTAGTTTAGCCCCAAAGGAATCTCTTTTATGCACACCCCAGCCGCTCTGCAAACAAAACCAAGGCAAGATTTGGTAAAACCAAAACCTTCAAAACCTTGCTACTGCTGTGAACAAAACCATTAACGTAGACACAGCTTATTTTTATTAACTAACTGCTTTCCCTGTGCTAACTAACTAACATCACTAATTTGTCTCAGCAACGAATCTGTTGCAGCAAGTCAAATAACTGCTTGTAAAAGACTGGACCTTCACACTTAAGGCTACCTCTGCTGTTATAGAAACACAAACAAAAGGAAAAGCAGATATTTTGGATAAAAGTGGAACATTATTTCTCTCTCAAAAATACTTTAAATCTAATTATGCGTCTAGTGATGGAAGTCTTGTCCGTGTGACTGATTTATTGTTAGTTACCTCCAGGGCCTCTTGCACATCAAGTAACTCACCTTTTTTGATCTAAAGAGAAGCAGAATCATACAATGGCATCAAGCAAAAACTTATTTCTGCATAGGTAATGTGCTAGGACTTGCTTCTGCATAGTCACAAGTCAGTGCATCTGCTATGTGCTAGTAGGTTTTTGCTTTAGTTTCATTTATTGAATCCAGCCTAAGTTGGGCAGCTAACCCAGTACTAAGCTGTCATAGCAACAAGCTTGTGTAATTTGTTCACAGTGATTATCCACGTTTATCTCAAAGCCCGGTTAGGCTGTTTTTCCTCTCGTGGACAGGCTGATCTACAGCTTCACCCCTCTGCCTCTCTAGCAGCTGAGAAGCTTGTAATTTCCGTACTAAACTTGCTTGCTGGGCCAGTTTTCTTTCTTCGGCATAAATGCCTTTTAGGTCTTGATGTTTATGCCTAATTCTGTGTTTGTAGACAGAGGTCCGATTTCCTTCCATCTTTGTTTTTTTTTATAGTCTAAATAAGGCAGATTTTTAGCCATCATTTTTTAATACACTGTTCAGACTTCAGATCTTTATTGAATTCCAGCTACCATTTCATTGCTCACTTTCTATTGTGAAATCGTTTTCCAAGTCACGGCAGTTGGCCCTCACCCTTACTACCCTAACGTATCATCAGCAAACTTAGTTATAGCAATAGTTACCATTGGGTAATTATCAGTACTGTTAAAAAGTGCTTTTGGTTTTTTTTTCCCTGGCCTTTATATGTGTTATCCCACTAGATGGTGTGTCAGTGACAAATAGAGGCAAATGTGACCCTTCTTGCTGTTCCATTTTTCCCTACTGAGCTGTATTACATGAGGATTACTCTAACCCTATGAGCACAGGGTAGTATTGGCAGCCCCTGTTCAGCTGCCTGCTAGCATGCCAAATCTTTGTCAGTCACGTCTCAGGACAGAGCACTGCGGCTAGCCAAATGGCTTATGTTTCCCTCCCCCGTCATACATTCTTTTATGTTTAGCTATAATGGAAGTTATGTTGTTTTCCTGAAGAAAGGTTATAAAACATTTCAGGTTGTTCTGTATTGTGTAAAGTAGTATTTATTTATTTATTATTCTTCCAAATATTGTATTTTTCTGCATATCTGGTTAGTAAGGCTATTATTCTTGCATTCATGACACTGAGGAAAATATGAAATAGTACAGCTGCCATGCCCAACCTGTGAATTGCAGTAGGACATGCTTGGGTGTTGATGTTTCTCCATTCACAGTTGCGTTTTTAAAAGTCTAATAAACACTTTTCTTTAATTTTAATGTATGACAGTCTGCTTTGTTTCATACTTCTATCTTGATCAAATTGTCAGACTACTGTATCAAATGCTTATATTTCACAATGCTATTGCTTTCATCAGCCAAATATCTTGAATCAATAGTTGTACAGTTTGAGATAAATTGCTGTTAAAACCCTGATGTCCTTTGAGAGTAGAATCAGACGTTGTGCCCAAGTTAATTGGGTCATCGTGTTTATCTCTTTAAAATTCTAGCATAACAGTAACTTTTTTTATGAGTCTTACAAACTTCCAGTGTCTCAGGATTTGTTGACTATCACAGTTCATGTGCAGAGAATTCATTGGCCAGCTCTTGTAAGCCTTCTAGCAACTTTTTCAGACTAGCTAAAAAATGTGATGCCACTAACTGCAGCCTGACATTCTTGTGAATTGTTAAAAGGATGGGAAGCATCATCTGGATTCTACCCCCAAACCAGAACCCATTTACTGAACGCTGCTGTAGTTTTTTTGTGTTACTGTTGTGCAGAATACTAATGTTTCATTCTAAGAATTGTCTGGTGCCAATATTAGGATTCCTTTTCGTTCCCTAAATATTTTAGAAAACTGCCTTCCTTACTTGAACTGCTGCCTTCTTTTTGTGTCCCTTTGTTCCAGTTATTAATTTTCTAGAATTCCTGAAATACTGTCTTATATCTGTTTTCACTTTATGAATATATTCTCTACACATATTTACGCTTTCAACTCTAGTTTGAGAATCTAAAGTTTTATTATCCTATATTATTTAATTTACAATTTTTAATTTGTTGTTCACCATCTAAACCAAATTTGATTTATTTTCTTTTTTATGTTTTGAACCATTGTTGAATTATAACTTTTCCCAACAGCTAGTAAAATATATTTTAGAAGTTTTCAAATGCTATTCATATTTTCTAGGCAGATGCTTCTTCTCAGCTGATTTTAATCCTTGTGGCCTTTATATATGTGAAGCTGTCCCTTTAAAATTAGAAAGAGCGTGTGTATATATATAACTGATTTGGACTTGATGCTATTTGCACATTATTACACTCAAATTGTTATCAGTTGCATGTATGTGATTGTAAACTTTTTTGTCAAATGATATGTAATTTTCCTGTGTTAAATCCAGCAATTTTTATTTGAGAAATTACTGTGTATGATTTTCAGGCTATCCAAAGATTCTTTAATATTGAAAACTCGTAAAAAAGCCCCCCTGTGACGAGGATGGCTCGTATTCTATGTTTAGTTTCACTCTAGTCTTCTGCTGAGCCTTTTTCTTCTTTCTTCAGATATTATTACTCTTTGATTTGTTACTTTTCTTTCCTTGATTAATTCCTCTGTCTTGGAAAATATATGATTAATTTTATTTGTAGTGTGTTTCGTATATATAATAACATACTTGAGGTTAAGTACATAAGAGCTTTTCTGGATCCAGGCCTTAGTCTCTGTTGCTTTCTTTTTTATGATGACTTTTATCTTGCATTTCACTACCTTATCACCCATTTTTCTTTTTATATTATTTCTTTACTTTGTCTACACATCCCACATCTCTCATGCAATTTTCTTTCTTGGCTTCTCTGCTCTCCAACCCTCCTTTTTCTATCTTTTCCATCTTTACCCACAGCTTATGGCTCTGAAGAATGATTTACATTATCAAAATTACAACTCTTGGCACTGTATTCATTTACAGTGTCATATTAGCAGTAACACAGACTACCTTGAGAAAATACTTGTACTTTTGAAGTGATATGTACATCTAGAAATATTAGCAATGCAGTCATTGCTACCCACTTTTTTTCTTTCTTGGTCTTATTTCTAGTATAACTTCTTGGTTATAATGTTGGAATTAAGAAAACTCTGTGGATACAGTGATTGTGATAATGTTTTTGCAACCTGTTCTTTTTCTCTTCATTGAACTGTTGATGCTGCTATCCTAAAAAAGCAGTCAGTAGTGATATGAAGTACTATGGGTGAAATGAAGAGCTAAAACAAAATGATTCACTGTTCTGCATTGTCAGAGTTCATAGATTCTTGCAAAATCATTGAGATTCGTGAATTTTAAGCCATGAACCTTACCCCTGTTTGGTAAATGAGAACATTGACATTATTTCCTACTTGATGACAGCTGCTTTTCCCTTCCTTCTTGTTTCCCATCCCTTCTTCTTCCCTCCTTTCCTTGTAACAGAGTTATTCTGTTCGTAATAGAATGGCTGTTAAATTGAAATAGCAAAATAAGTCACCTCTCTAGGTTGCCTGCTAACATCAGGGGTTGTTAGCCTGTTCTGGGAGTCACTAATTAAAATAAAATAGTTGCAAAAGAACATGGTTGTTTGGTTTCAGCAATTTTCTTCACTTTTTCTTGGCAACCGGAACAGGGAAGTTGATTTTCTGTTCTGTTGATGGTATGTATTTGAACCAACAACTTGATTGTCTTAGTTGATCCAGATGTTTCAGCATGTGAGGAAAAGAAACCTCCCTTGTCTGTGTCATGTTTTGTTTCGGTTTTGATCTGTGGGTCAGTTTATGTGCACAGCCTAAACAAGACACATGGGCCTCCTCCATCCGACTGAAGAATTTCTTGCAGTCTGCTGGCAAGCCCACCCTTTCTGAGGAGTGTAACATAGAAAATGCTTGTAGAGAAAACTTAAAGTAATGTTGCCTGTCTTTGTAGCTGCCTTTGTTCTGGAAGCAGGCGGCAGCGAAGGAAGAATTCACCACTGGCTCAGATGAACTGCTCCTAATGCTGGTGTAAAGATCCCCTGGTCATATGCACTCTGACTCGGCTTATGCTGGAAGACTTATTCAGCTTCGCTGTTGCAAGTTGTAATGCACAGGCTTAAACACTGTTAGTTGTGTGTTTCCATACTACTTCTCTTCAATGTAAGTTGCAGTTACCACTCAATGCCTGGTTCAGGACCAAACTCTTAACTTTTAGTCCCTTTGAACTTTAGCCCTGATGAACTTTCCACTGGCTGACAATAACCACTATTTTCCTTTTGCTCATTTCCTTCTCATTATCACTATCTGTTTTATTTTTTTGCTCTCTTTCTTCTTCCCTCCAGGCTTTAGCCTCTGTACTGTCCCTCCATTCTCTCTGCACCTTCTCAGCTGGTGACACTGCTGACCAAGACTTGGCCGTCCGCACTGTGTGGTAGCTCCCTGCATGCCTGCTGCTTCCTGATGCCTTCATGGATGGCCCTCTCTCCTCTCGACGACAGGGTCTGCTGAAGGCAGAGACTGTTTGGAGGTCTCCCAAGAGCCTGCAGCTACCAGCTCCATCACCTCCACAACTGATGTGAGCGGCATGAAGGTTTGCACAGGTTGTTTTGAGCAGGGAGGAGAAGCATAACCAGAACAATGAAATGTTCAAACGACTCAGGTGTTAAAGAAGTATCTGACTTTTTTCTCAGTCTTGAATGGATTAGGAAACTTTGATTAATTTCATGATTCAAAGAAGAGTTTGGTTGCAAAAGTGTTTCTGGATAGTTTGAAGAAGTCAAAAGGAAAATTCAGCTAAATTTAACAGCTTTCAACTTCTGCAGCTTATTCTCACTTCAAAGTAAGTCAAACTGCCACAAAATCTGTGTGAAAGAAGTGAATTACAAAGCTGTAATTTTTGTAATTACCTTTGAAGCAACTTTTTTTTTCTGTGGTGAACAGATACTTCTTTCTCTGAGTTTGAACAACAAGTATTGTGAAAGATCAGCCTTCATTCTATAATGAATATATTGATATACATATATGTATATGTACGTGTACACACACACGTATATTTAAATATTCCTCTCTATAATGAGTATGCCATTAACACAGAGTTAATGTCATATATCAAGAAGTTCATTTTGGAGAGACGCTGTTTTGCTGTCTCTCCCCTGCTGTCCCCCAAACATCTTTCCTTTCAGACCTGAAAATTTATTTTGCTTTTGCTCTGAAAAGTATTGCTATACTCAAATTACCATGTTTCTCAAATATGCATTCAGTGTAGATTTCTGTGTGTTCTACTTAAGTTATGAAAGGGTTGCCCTGGCACCTTTCAATATAGCTTGTCCTGCAAAGTCGTACGAGTTGGGCAAACAGTAATGATGGTTGGATTCATGCAAATGTGAGCTTTTTCAGATTATTTTTTTGCATAGGCAGAGAAGAGGGTTTCATGTTCTATCCAAATTACTTTTTTATTCTGTAATGCCTTGTTTCTTGTAAAGGTGATTGGAGGCTGAATGTTGTTGACTATAAACAGCTGCAGAATTTATAAAATCTGGCAAAAGAGACGTATGCTGTCTTTACGTATTTCCTACTTCTAAGTGAGCCTACCACATCTGAAAAATTTGAAGTAATTAGAATACAAAAGTGGAGAAATGGAAGAAACACCTCTTCGCTACGGAGAGCGGAGAAAGTATTTCAACAAGGGAACAAAATGAAAGTTGTATTTGGGAAGGAATACCAAAGCATTGCTTAAAGTTTACAGAGGACAAAATGATGGTAAAAAACAGGACCTCAGTCTAGGATGATCTGGACAGTTTGGTTAGCTTAGTTCAAACAACCAGTTCATGTTTTATTTTGGCCACATATAGGGTGATTGGTCTGGAAATAAAGACGGCACACCGTGCTTGTCCTGACATAATGTGGGACGTGCCCACATTAGCAAGTAGTGCAGACAAGACAGCTGGTGCTAAGGAACATCACCTCCTCACTAAACATGCATGTCAGGGGGTTTGTCTTTGGAAGAGCTGTAGTCTGGTGCTGTGGACTAAACCAACCATTAGGTTGTAGGAGAGCTCCAGGACAACATCTAGCTTACTTTCAGCCAAACGCAATCAGCCTTATAAATAGTGGTGGCTTATTAATTTCTATATGTGAATAACAGTTTCATAGTAGAAATCTCCTTGAGATAGCAGGTGAAAATATATTTATCAAAAATATATATATCAAAAGTTTGGAAAAAGGGTGCAAATATTTAAGAAGGGGATAATTAACCATTAATTAATAATTAATAATTAACCAAAGATGCAATTCCTTAAGTAATTTTCAAAGCCGAGATTATCTTTTAGAAAATCCATTCAGATATACAAGTCATTGTACTAGATTATAATTTATGAAAGTGAGCAGCGTATGGGAAGAAGCTCAGTTGTCTGACTGCAGTACAGTACTTGGAAGTGAATTTTCCTGGTCTGTTTCACATGCACAGGTTGTGCCTAAGTCTTGTTCTTTATTACTCCTGATCCATTGCCCCTCGCTCTTAATTCAGGCTCTGCTGATAATTTCTTGTGAGACACTTGAGAGCCTTCCCCATTGCCGATTTTACTTAGGCAAGGGTAGCGCTAGATGGCTGTGATATGCCTTTAATTAATGAATATCACAAGATTTCTTAAAATCTTTGTGCTGGTAGGGCTATAGTAATGTGAAATCTTGTTGTCTGAGTATTACTGGGAATGGCTGTTCTGTTCACAGACACATCCTTGAATGTTTTAACGGTATGTCTTCAGTTTATTTTAATCTTTAAAAGTCTGTCCACTTTTTAAAAGATTTCTAGTTGTTTGGAAAACAGCTTCTGTATGAAACTCCTCCTCAGATGAAAGCACTCTCTACACACCTTGTGAATTTTTTTATTTCTGGCCCTCCTTGTTCCGTTTTTTTTCTTCCTCTCTTCTCTTGCCTGTTTATTTGTCTGGGTACCCTTAGCAACATCTTTTACTAATGGAAAAATAGCAATGCTTTCTGTAGTCTCACTGTGATTGAATCCGAAACAGAATTTACTTGACAAAGCGTTTAGGTTTTCAGTCCCACTGTTCCTTCTGTTATCCGGAACGTTTAATATTGTGTGTCGGGGAGATCTACAGATTCTTAATTTGTCTTTTTGTAGTTGTGATTGCAACCTTACCTGGAACTAAGAAGTGGAAAAGTAGTCAATTGTGCGTAGTAGGATCTCTGTCTCTGAATCAGGTGAAGAAAGTCTTCCCCCTTATATTTTCTATAATTGCATGTTATAGATTGCAATCTCCAGACAAATCACTTTGCAGAGTTTCTCTATAGAAACAAAAGAATCATACAATGAACATTCACCATTCTCTCATTTTATTCCTGAGGAATTATCTGTAAGAATTGCAATCAACTCCCTCAATTCTGGAGGCCAGGGGGTGCTATAGGTATATGCATTGTATTCTATGTAGGTTTAGTAGTCATATAGAGGACTCATGAAACCTGTTGGGTTTTTTAATTTTCTTGCTGTTCTGAATTCTGAGTGTTTCATTTCTTAAAAAAATTTTCAGTGGCAAAAGGGGTGTGTATGTGTGCACGTCCTGATTTGGCTTTAGGCAGATCCTTGGATTCCTAGTACAATTTGTATGTATATGCATCTTATCTGAGTGAGGGAATACATAAATGGGGTTCAGGCCTAGTAGTTCAGCCCTTGGAAATAATGAACCTTATAGTCATAATATGATTCCTTCTGTTAAGGGGAGAGAACTTGTGGCATGGAACGAAATGGGAGAGAAAGATTTTATTTCCCAGATAAAACCCGCATATATAAATATGTGTAAATAAAAAAATATATATACCTGTGTGTGGTTTTACAATTTTTTTCCATGGTGGCAAGATTTAAAAAAATAATAATTCCTTAACCAAATCTTTACTATTTGAAAATAGTTTTTATTGCCTTTCAATATTAGGCAAGACGAAATTATTTGAATCAAATGTTCTCAAAAGCAGTTTTGTTAATCCAACACCTGTTACTCCTTTTCTACTGCTCTAACCATTCACACGTGCATAGGCAGCAAGGAAGTGTACGAGCCTAATCAGTTTTTAATAAAGTAGAAAGTTATTGTCCATGAATGTTCATATAGCCTGAGTGTAAAGGAGACAACAGTAAATTCACACAGAGCATATAATATCTGTTTTTGCTTCTGTTTTAAAGTCTCTGATGAGCTAATAATTGATTAGACAGATGGTTTGTAGGTAGTAAGCCCTGGGCCAAGTTTTTTTTCAACACCACAATGTTTCCTCAAAAGTGGCTGTTTGAGACTGCGCAAATTAAATCCTGGACCTCTAGGTTTTAATTACCTTTTTACAATAATTTCTGATTGTCTATTCTAATATGCTACATTCTTTTACTGCTGTTGGAAAGCAATACATCTGATCTGAAAAAGTGGCCATTAAAATAGTTTTTTCTTTATTTCCCACTGCCAACAGTGCAGGATTAAATGCATGTATAATCACTGTCTTCAAGATAGATGTTCTGCAGACATTTATAATGCCAACTAGCTTTGTGTGTATACAGTTGTGCATGTTTGTGTCTGTTTACACAGAGGTTTTTGCAATGTTTTGGTTTATTTCCAAGGGATCTTGACAGACTTGTGTGTCTTTGACATGCATTTCAAAATAATTTCAGGTGTGGAGGGGTTTGGAGTTGACTTTAGCAACTAGATTTTTATTATTTTTAAAATATAATAAGAATATCCTTTCACATACTAAAATTAATTTGCCTGTTTAAAAATGGATGGACTACAACCAAAAAAGCTATGGGCACACTACATGAATGTTGACATTGCGCGAAAATAAGTAGGACAGTGGTTTCACATTGTGAAGAGTTTGTGAGCAACGCTGACTGGAGATATTCCTGTCCTGCTGGTGATTCTCACAGAGTTACTGTGTCACCCCTTCCATACAGCAGGCTTCACTGTCTACTGAACTGTACTCTAATCTAGATCAGAGAACAGATCTAAAAAACTGAGTTAAAGTGTGTGAATTGCATGTATGTGTTCGTTTTAATCTTGGATCAGAAAAATCATGCAACCCGTCAACAGTTCTTCTAGCCACACTGAAGTGACTTAGGTTTGGGAAGGAGCTACATGATAAGGGAAGGTGGAGAACACTGTAAGTCAGAAAATAAGCGTTATGAAAAGGTAACACATTATCAAAATTCCACATTGTGCTTCGTGTCACATAGGCAATCTGAAGTGCCATTGAAGACAGTGGGTGGGAAAGTGCTCACCATGGCATTGCAGGCTTAAAATAGGAAGGAAAAAAGATATGGTTGGTGTTGCATGCTGGATTTCTAAGTCCGTATTTTCTTCACATAAGGGTTTACCTTTAGTCTTCTTGTTTCTCTTTAACCTTTTTAAAGGGAAAACAAAGGCGTAACACTTTTATGAGTAGAGTCCTAAGCTAATGACTGGAGAAATGGATATGAAAGTGTTTAGACATGAAGCCATTACTTAAGATTAGGGAGATTTTTCTCTGTTGATCTGTATAGAAATGACTTGTGTCTGATTTTGCTGGTCATATTGATATGACAGGGGTTTCTAGTGTGCAAACTCTGACCCGTAATTATTGTGTGTGTCCTTTTCCCCTGAAAGCAATAAGTATTAGCTACATTCAGTGCCACAATTTAACTGTCTTTGTCTGAATGCAAATTACTTCTTATAGACCATGTGTTAGACAAAATATATTATTGTTATTATGTCCAAAATGATTTTTCTTTGAAGAGTTACGTTTAAGTTACCATCAAAGTACCTAAAAGCTAATGTCTTCTGTTATTGCTTATTGTATGCGTCTGAACATGGTCTAAGTGCGTTACTTTCCTGGAGAACTGAAGAGCATCATCTGGGAATCTTAGTGTTTTGGAGGAATTTTTTTTTCATCCTGATTTAACCCGGGAAGAGACAAAGGAAACTAGACAGAGTAGTTTGAAATAAATTCTTGGTCACTGCAGGTTTTTTTCAACTGCAAGTCAAGACGAAGTTTTGAGGAAATTTTTAAATTAATAGTGCACTTTTTGTGGTTATTCTATAAATGTTACTTGCCTTCCTCTTTCCTCTTTCCATTTATTTTTGGAATGCTGTTTTGTGTGAGAATAAGGAAAGATTTTTTTTTAAAAAATCAATTTGATATTTAAAAGCAGATATTACAACACCCCTTAGTGTGTCAGACAATGTCTGTTGGCACATGTTCCAGCGTGTTGCCTGGGAAACAATCTGTTTTCTCCATTGACATTAAAGTATTCTTTCAGCTGTGAAACTGTATTTTAGGAAATCAAAAGCAAAGTATGCACAGATGCTTATACTTGATGCCTTACTGTTAATGAGAAAGATGCTTTTAATTATTTTTCCAGTGACATGTTCACCAGATAAATACTGAATGTCAAAGGAAAAATAAGGTTGCAAAATTTGTAAGAACTGCTATTTCATTCTTAATACAGCTTTATTGTGTATGCACAGTATACGGTAGAATTGTAATTACATGATTGCATGATATTTCTTATAAAATCTCTTTTTCAGACACAAAATACCCAATGTGTAACTGATGAACATCTTTTCCATATTTTGTCATAATTATGTAGTGTATGGTAAAGTCCTTATTTGATATGAAGTCCCATTTGATACGAAAATATTATGGAGACATACTAAGTTTATTAATTTCCTTATAAGTATTTTGGTGGTTTAGTATAAGACACATTTACAAAATCACTGAGGCCAAGAAGGCAGTATTATTTCTATTTTAGAGATAATGAATGGGATAAAGATTAGATTAGTAGAATTCAGAGATTGAGACCTTATTTTTCTCAGAATTTATCATTGTAAAGTACTTTAAATATCCATATCTAAACCTGAGACATAAGTGGCAGTTTTAAGTTCTCACTTTCTCTGTAAATCAGACATGGTTTCTTAGGTTAAGATTCTGAAGGTGAAGATTTCACTGGCAATAGTTTAGATACGATTAAAAAACGTTCTTTGCCTGTGTTTTCAATACTGATTTATGACTCAGGCAGGATAGCTGTAAAAAATAAGTGTATGGACATGGAAATGATCAAATGAAGGTGAAACTAAAATTTATGGTTGGATGTATTTAAATTAGGATGATGAAATAATTTAAGAGAAATTATTCTTGAGATTCCAAACCAAATATTTTTAGCATCTGTCAATTTGTAAATACTTTGATTATATACTGGCAAAGACAGTTATCTTTTATTTGAAAAGGGAAATGGTGAGTGGTTAACTACAATCTGACTTCAGTTATATGCTAAGCTTTAGACAACATTTTGAAGGTGAGAGGGATTAAAAACTAGGTGATGAAGAGAAAATGAATTAAAATGAAACACTGATCTATCAGAAGTTGATTGCACCACAGTAATCTGATTATTTCTTTGATAACAGATCTTTCAGACAAAGAAAACCCAATTGGTTTGATCAACATTAATTGAAGCATTTGGGGGGAAGTTACAGGAAAAAGTATTAACTAAGTTGGAGACTATTAAACTCCCCAAGACGTAAGGTCTGCAGTAACTCAACTGTATGGTTTACTGAACTGTGAAACTGAATTGTAATGGTATAAACTGAAAGACCACGTACTTAGCAAGAAATATTGCCAGTTGTCCCCTATAAACTGAGATCTCCCTGCCTGAAAGCAACTAAAGTATACTTCAGCTCAGGTATACATAGGTATGTTTAGATGTGTGTAGGCGTACATCAATATATTAGTTGTTAATCAGATGGCTATGAACTGCTACTATTAATGCAACTGTAATCAAGGAAAGATGTTCGGGTGTTTCAGTGGATATTTCAGAGTACAAAAAAGATATAGACATACTGGAGATGGTCCAGCAAAGGGCCACAAAGATAATTAAGGGACTGGAGCATCTAAGGGGCAGAAAGAGACTCTTCAGCCTGGAGAGGAGCCTCAACGGGAACTTATCAATATGTATAAATATCTGATGGGAGGGAGTAAAGATGACAGAACCAGACTCTTCTCAGTGGTGCCCAGAGACAGGACAAGGGGCAATGGGCCCAAACTGAAATGCAGGAAATTCTACATAAACATAGAAAAAAACTTTTTGTACTGTGGGAGTGGTCAAACACTGGAACAGGCTGCCCAGAGAGGTGGTGGATCTCCAAGTGTGGAGATATTAAAAATCTGGCTCGTCACAGTCCTAGGCAACATGCTCTGGCTGACCCTGCTTGAGCAGGGGGTTTTGACTAAACAATCTCTAGATGTCCCTTCTCACCTCAGTGATTCTCATATCCTGTGACGTAGGAAAATATCTATGCAATTGTATAAGGTTCTGTATTATATTTGATATAAATCTAGTTAGCCTTGTTCAGGTCACATGTGTGCTAGAAAATTGGTTTGAACTAGATGATGAGCAAAAAAATGTATAAACTGTAATTTGCAAGGAAGAGGTCTGGAAGAGGTATGAGGGATATGACAGAACTCTCTGAATCAAGCACTGTAATCTTCAGGTAATGGATAGTGCTATTTAAGCTGAAAGGCAGTGCTAGAATAACTGAGCTGAAAGCTGGTATGAAAGTAGAAGATGTTCTTAAAATATGTGCAATGAGATTCAAGAATAGTTTTCCTCTTAAATTGAGAGATTTTAACTGTTAAGAACTATCTAATTTGGCCAAACTGAAGTAGAATTTCACAGAGAAGCTGAAGACCATTCTGACATACAGGCCAGACTCCGTTATGTTTTCGATCTCTGCTTCAAAGTACAGAAGATGGTTTTGGAGATCAAGAAAGGGACAATGAATTTTTTAATGCAGACAAAATTATGCACTTCTCTTAGTGTTGTCCTTGGGAACATCACAGATCATTCATGGAAAAAAATAGCCTTCGTACAGCACAGCAAATCGCTGCAATAATTTTCAGCTCAAACTGTTAGAAGAAGCTGAATATATGGAAAGAACTGTTGCACAACCTTAATTATTGGCAGGCTCACTAGACTTCCTGTAATGCAGTCCTGTAATGTATCTTAAGGCAAATAATAATGTTTTGTTAGAGCCAGGTGCATAAACGCATGAAGCAGTAACAATTACAGTACGCAACAGGATAGAAATATTTCATGTGTATCACTGCTGTTCAGAGTTTCACTTAAGGAAAATAATCAGGTTTATTGGAAGTACTTTTGATCATCTAAACAGTTGTGCTTGACAGGATTTACTTAAACAGATATGGATTTAGAATGATTCTCTGCACACAAGAATATTTGCATGTTAATGTTCCAAGACAGTGTGCTGAATCTAGGGTCCAGGATCCATTCTGGTGCACTCTAACAAGGTGCTGCTGACAAGAAAAAGGCATTTCTAGCCTCTTTCTTTTTCTCTTTCTCATTTTCTACAAGGACTGTGCAACATCTGGACAGACCTCAGCTATTTGCACATTATCAAAAGCACAGCCTAATCAGGGCACGCTGAAGTTATCAGAGGACTATGGGATAAGACCTATTGAATAGGTGAAAGATGTATTGCGGCACCTTCTTTCTACACATGTGCTGGAACTGCTGCTTCAGGCGCTGTTGGGGAGGTTATAATTCTTAGAAAGCTCAAAGACTGATGAGAACGTACTTCCCCTTCCCTTTAGCCCAACTCTGTTACTAGCAGGGAGAAAGGTAGGAACCATGCATGTGCTCCCTCTAATATTTTCCCTGCCTTCAGTTAGCTTAGGGATTTCCTGAGCCAGATGGAGCTTTTGAGTATTTAGTGAACTCAGTGGATTCTATGTTTGGTCTGTGTCCCTTTGAATCCAAGTGAACTCCAGCACCTGGAAAATCCTTTAGCAATGAGCTCTCTGTTATAGGAAGAATTATCTCTGCTGTTTTGAACCTGGTTCTTAGTGGCTTAATTTGATGCCCTGTGGTTCTTGTATCGGTAGAGAGTAAATAGTCAAAGCCCACCCGTTTTCTCCATGTCATTTATGATGTTGCTGACCTCTTATCATACTCCCTCTAAGTGACCTCTTTTTCAGAGTGAAATCCCAGTTTACTTTATCCTTCATCCCTCATACAAAGGGAACATTCTGCATATATTCCAGACCTTTCCTCATCCTTGGTTGTCTTGAACCTTTTGTGACCTTCCATATCCTGTTTAGGAGGAAGTGAGCAAAACTGCAATTGATATTCCAGGTATAAACAAACCATAGATTTATACATAGATTTATGGCAGAGTTCTCTGTTCTGTTCTCTGGCCCTTCACTAAGAATTCCCAGCATTTGATTTGTCTTTTTTGACCTAAGCTGAGCACTGGGTTGATGTTTTTATGGAATATCCATCATGACTCATGGTAATGGTTAACTCAGTGTGTTATAATTGTGACATCATACATATAAATTTAGGGTCATTTTTCGTCAAGTGCCTTTGCTTTGAACTTCATGTGCCAATTTGTGGTCAGACATACAGTTTTGCAAAGGCCTTCAGCAGTTCCGCATATGTTTGGCAAGACACTTCAGTAAAAGGCTTTTGAAAACTGAAGTAGATTATGTCAGTTGTATCAAAGAATACCAAGAAGGTAGTAAGGTGTGTCTTCCTTAGCAAAAGCTGTGTTGACTTTTCCTGACTACATCATATTTATGCAGGTGTCTCTTTTAATTTTATTCTTGTATGTGCTATAGAATTGCCAGCACAGCCTGCACCTTCACAGGCCTACCCTGCAATGTTTTTTACAAGTTGCCGTATTTGCCATTCACCAGTCATAACGTACAAAAGCATATTTGAGAGTGTACCACTCCTAATTATAATTCAGTTATTTCATTCTTGAGTTCCTTTAGGTATCCTGGGTGAATACTACCTCATTCTGGCAACTTGTTTATATTCAGTTTGTCAACTCTTTCTATATAACCTATTCTACACTCACCTGAATTTCAGACAGATACTTTTGAGTCCCTCACAAAGCAAGTTCAGGTTTCCTTTAAAAAGTCTCCAGTTACTTCTATATACTACTGCAAAGTGTTGGTCTTTTTGCTCTGCTTGCTTTTTTTGCTAGGGCCTAATCTTCACTTGGCCCTAGAGACACCTTGGCAGGCTTCTGCTCCTGATGTGATGTGTCAAGAAAAATGTAGGGTTAGTTTCACTTCTTTGGTTGATCCTCAAACACTTTTTTGGCATACCATTTTTGTGCTTACACTTGATCTCCCAGAGCTCATCAGCCTTTCTGTTTTCTTTCCCTAGAAACAACTTCAGCTTTTGGAAGGTTATCTTCTTGCTTCTAATCTGCCTCCCCTTCCCTGCTGAAAAGAGGCGTACTTCCTTAGCCCTTACTCAAGCCTTTCCTAAGTGTCTCTGTATTCCTGTAACGGTGTCCTCAAGTAGCCACTTTTAAGGATTTAATTCTCTCAGCTCCCTCTGTGAGTTTTTAATATGACTCTTTATTTTTATGTCTTTCTGAGGCCGAGGACAATTTTGGCAGTTATTTAGAGTTTCATATCTCTGCAGAGATGTTGACTCTAGGCTTGTTATCGTTGCTGTTGTAGAAGGGCTCTTCCACTTCGCAAGATTTTTGAACCAAGTCATGTACTACATCTTTTGTTGTGGATTATCTATATGGTCCATGAAACAGTAATTAAACACAGAATCACAGAATGGTAGGTGTTGGAAAGGACCTCTGGAGATCGAGTTCAAACTCCCTGCTAAAGCAGGCTTGCCTAGAGCAGGCTGCACAGGGGCACGTTCAGGTGGGTTTTGAATATCTCCTCTCTGGGCAGCCTGTTCCAGTGCTTTGTGTCTAATGGTGTCTTTTATTTTGTCATTGTACTGTACCCTGATATATTTTATTTACCTACATAGGGATAGCTAAAATCGGGCATTATTATTACATTTTCTGCACATGTTGCTTCATGTACCTCAGCATATCAGAAACTTATCATCATTCCAGTTGGTAGACTCACACTTATCGCTGCCTGCTTAAGCCTGTTACTTCAATCCCTATAGAGTTTATCCTGCTTTTTGAGGTGCTGAGTGCTCATCTATTTGTTTTGATCAGGCTCTTTTTAACATACAGAAGTACTCTATCTGCTTCTGATAGAGTTGGTTGCTCTACCTTTTCAAGTGTATTTTGAATGCTACCATCACAGGTGATTTACTAAGTTTCCAATATGCCCAGGATGTCCACGCCTTCATTTAGGGCTAGACATTGCAGATACATCATCATATTTCTTATGCCTTCCAGCACTCATGTGGAAGCACATGTACCAACCTTTTTGTTCTCTTGGCACCCGATTTAAAGTCACCATGTGTTTGTGGTTGCCTGTTTGACTGCTTCTATCCTCTGATACTGATTGCGCTGAATTTTCTTATCTTCATCTGTAACAGAGATGTTACCTTGCGTGGTGTGGTTTCTTTTCCCCCTTTGGTCTTTTCTTACTTTTTTTTTTGTTTAAAAGCTTACTCATAATCTTATTTCTTAGTTTAAAGCACCAGCAGCTTGGTTCCTGTTTTACTCAGATGAAGGCTCCTTTTTTGGAGGAAGCGGCCCTAATTCCTAATGAATCTGAATCTCTGTTCTTTCTCTGTTATTTCTGTCCTGGTACTCCACTTCTCTTTTTGATTCTGAGCAGAATACTATGAGCATTCAGGGAATGCCACCATCGAAATCCTGGTCCTCAACTTGTTTCACAGAAATTTGTATTTTTCCACTATCTCAGTCCAGCTATTCCTCTTTCTTAGGATCAAGCATTATGTGCATTGTTCAGACAATATGACTATATATATGTTATTCAATGAATTTAATCAGCTCAGATTAAAAATGAGTCAAAATGTGACAGAAAGATCATATGCTCTTAAAGCTGTCATCTTGGGCATTGTGATTTGGTGAAATGGCATTTAATCATCTTGCATGTTGAAATTGGGTTTGATCCTTTCTTATTTCCCCTTACCAATTAATTTATAGAGAAACTCCCAGACATTTAAGGAGAATGATATCAAAGTGCATAAAATATATGCATGAGTGTTTTCTAACCACTTTATGTCTCAAACACTGGTCTGATTTTCCATGGATCCTTGGCTTAGGAGGAGTGTTTTAAGAACCACACCCCCCGCCTCCCCCATGTTTTTCTTACATGCAGGGACAGCAAATCTCCAGTCACCTTTTTGTATCTTGCAGGAAAATAATAAGATGCTATTCAGCATGAGTCTTCTCATTTTGAAATGCTTTCTTTTCCTATGTGTATACTCTTAGAAACTTCTTGCTAGTAACATCATCCTATTGCTGCACATCTGAGATTTTACTACAATTTACAAAGGATTATGGCAATTTAGGAAAGAAAAGAAGCTGGCAAAGGGCCTGAAGGATAAAAGGAAAGCTTGCCTCTTAGGCAAACAAGGTCAGGAAAACACCTACAGAGAGAAAATGCGATTACATCACCAAAGGCTACCTTGATTCTTATTTAACTTTTGTTATTTGTGTACTTAATCTTGATAAATTTAAAATATAGAAATAAAAATACAACTATCTCTTTCCTTTGATAAGCTTTAGTAACCAAATAGTGATCGTAATCCCATTAAGTTTCTTACCAGTACTGCCTACAGTCTACTCGTCTTAACGCTTCAATACCTCCTGATTCACAGTGACCGTCTTCTTTTTTTGTGACTCTTAGATGTCACATGTGAAAATAATTTGTCCAAGCTTCTTTCTGAATTCCAACCAGTCATACAACTAGATATTCTGCATTGATAGATGGAAAGATGGGCATGTTTTTAGCTCCGTTTCCACCGCTGTGTCTTGCTGATGGTTGTAAAGCAATGCAAATAACACAGGTGTGTTCCTGGTTCTAGGATAAAGTGTGGGACTCCCTCAGTATCAGGAAGGAGTCCATGTAGGTTCATCTTGTGATAATCTGTGGGATAATGGAAAGTTTGTCATGTGTTGGTGGGTGCTCTGAGGAGTTATCCCTCCGAGGGGTATCTGTGCTCTGTCATTTTTGTCAATCCAATNCTAGGATAAAGTGTGGGACTCCCTCAGTATCAGGAAGGAGTCCAGGTAGGTTCATCTTGTGAGAATCTGTGGGATAATGGAAAGTTTGTCATGTGTTGCTGGGTGCTCTGAGGAGTTATCCCTCCGAGGGGTATCTGTGCTCTGTCATTTTTGTCAATCCAATCACTCTTTGCTTTCATTTAAGTGATGTAGTTACTTCCTGTTT
This sequence comes from Steatornis caripensis, assembly GCA_013398225.1. Taxonomy (NCBI): domain Eukaryota; kingdom Metazoa; phylum Chordata; class Aves; order Caprimulgiformes; family Steatornithidae; genus Steatornis; species Steatornis caripensis. Next base: position 323,921 of record VZSC01007695.1, read on the forward strand.
TCCAGGGAGAAGATATAACTCTTCTATTTTACTGCCTTCCCCCTTTTTTTATTGTGGGTGAGGAACATATTGCTGAGCACCTGGGGAAAAAAAGTAATGTGGAACACAGTTATCAGACACAGGAAGAGAAATTTAGGAATGAGACTAGGTGAGAGAGAAGTTAAATACAGCTTAGGTCAGCACAGACGTTTTAAAAGATATTCAGATGTCATGGTAGTGAATATAATGTAAAAACTTATCTAAATAAGTCCAAAAGGACGAGTAAGTGTGCATTTTGCAGGAGATTTTGTGGACTAGATCAGCCCTTTTAGTTGTGAGGTGTTTGTGCTTCTGTCCCGTGGTATGCACAGATGAGCAGCCCCCAGTTTGAGTCTGTGTATGTCTGTGTTAGCAGTATAAAGGGAACTCTTATGATGGGTTGCCATTGTGATTTTCTGTGCTCATAGGGCTCATATAGCTGTGTATTGTTATGCCCCTGATTTCACTTCTCTTAAATTGGCACTTGCCCTTGTTTAATCTTAATCATAGTGTTCAGCACTGTTTGCAAACATGGAACAGTTGTGTCTTCTGTCCTCTTAAATGTGAGAAAGTCATTATGACCGTAGGTCGCTTTGGGCTACCTGTCACCTGTAGCTGTGGAAATGAGTTACTGTAATCAAGACTGGGTTTAGCTGGGTCCTCAGAAATTGAGTCTGTATCGAGCGATACTTTTGCTTTTGTGGCATTGTTTCTGGCCTTTGTGATTGCGTGCAAGTTTTATAAAACTTTCTAGCTCCTGGTAATAGTCATTTGGAAGTAGTCTGTAGCTTTTAAAGATTTCCGGAAGAATTTCTTTACACTTGCTTTGGAGAAGGTTCTCTCCAGGAAATGGCTCAGGACCTTGTGCGAACGTTATCTGGTTTCCACAAAATAAGAAGCTAGAGGGAAAACTCTTCCTGTCCTCCGAGTAGAACAGTGGTTACAAGGGTATAGCTGCAAGACTGAATTCTGTGGATGATACAGAGACTTTATGGCATGTTTCCCTCTAGTTTGAGACTTCTCTGGTATTTAAAAACCAGTTAAAAATTCATCATATAGGCTTGCTAATTCTTGCCCATATACTTGGCTTTCTAAAAATGCTATTCTGCTATGTGTTTTCATCAAAGGACGTAGAGCATTTCTAAGCTACTCTTCTCACATATGTAAGATGCAGTCTGCTTATACCTTGCTGTCCTATAATCCATGAGATCAAAGACATTTGATTTCATCTCTGAAACAGATGTTAAGTAGTATATTAGGCTAAGCAAACAGTTGGATTCGAATGAACTCCAAGAACAAAAGAATGGCTACACTGGGTCAGACCAAATGTTTATGTAGCACGATGTCTTGTCTCCAGCAGTGGTAAAAGTGGATGCATATTTAAGGATATAAGAATTGATTCAATTTATGATAATATTTCCCCAAGAATACTCCTCCATTATCCAGCAGTTTGCAGCTCAGAGGTTTCCTGACTTAGTGGCAGCATCTTTCTTTTTCAATGTATTCCTAGCAGTGTGAATAAGGAGTGGCCTGGAAGACAAACAGGGTAATGAAAAGCTGTATGCCAAGTTTTAGTGACTGGTAGTCAAGGAAGGTAGAATATGGCAGAACTGCCTAATTTTGAAATGGAGGAAAAGATGTCAGTACAGTCTGCTACCCAAAACAAAGTCGCAAGAGAAACAAGTTTTTCTGCCAGACTAGACCTCTCTCCTCTGTGTAAGCTTCCAAATACCGTTCTTAAATGGTATCTGAATCTGAAAGGCTAGAGCTTTGCAAATAAGAGTAGTGGTATTGTTGTGGAAAGGGTGCTATATGTAGCCATCTGTGAGTGGAATACATGTTTTTAATTTATTTATTGCTTTTTTTTCTGCCTTAATGAACCATACTCGTGAACTGTGAGAATGAAGGTGGCATCTCATTTCAGAGGAGGGAAGTCCCAGGGTCTTCCATGGCAATTTCTACCTGATAGACCTTATTTGTCAGAGAGCAGTTAAGCTACTACGCTTGTGCCAATTATATTTCTCTTAAGAGCCATGGATGGCTACCCTTTCCCTCTAACCCTCTAAGGTCAACGTTTCTGCTAACAACTGTTATTACTACTGTGCTCCAGGATTCAGACATGCATTTCCATTAAAGAGGCGCTTTAACAATGGTGTTCACTGGTAAAAAACACTCTTCCCAGTGATACTATACATGATGTTAATTCAGAGAGTGCTAAGTGAGAAAAAAGCATAGGCTTCAGTCAATTTTGGACCAATGGTCATCTAATGCAGAAAAAATAAAACATTCTGATTTCATTGCTCACTCAACAGCTCTGAATCTGTACAAATTCTTACTCTTCATTCCTTTTTTTCATCTCAGACTCTTGGCACATATCCAAATATGTTGGCTGACTACTCTCCTCTGTGAAGTCTATGTTTTTATGCTTGTTAACGTTTGCTTTCTCTTTTGGAAGTGCTGGAAAAGGGTACATTGTATAATGTATTCACTAAGGATTTTTTACTTCAAATTTGCTGTCACTTCAGACCTCAGAAAACCTTAAAACTTCTTAAAAGTTGAAATTTATTTATTCTGTACATGGGAGGCTCATTTTACAAATCAGACTTGTGGGTAATGAGTGGTTATCTGTCAGTTAGTCCCTCCCTGCCCTGTACAAATGAAGGTTTACAACCATTGTCGTTAGAATATACACCTAGCAGAGCCATAGCAATTAGGGTTTGATAGCTAAGCCCTGAAATTTTTTCTCAAATTTTATAACATTTTCTGCCTTTATATTGTTTTTAAAATACATTTTTAGGACATTCAGATTTCCTGCAATACACTGTGGTAAGGATATCCTAAAACTAAATACTCTAAGACAGCTTTTCCAGCGGTGAAATCAAAGGTAAGCACAGGTAATTTACGTCTACCTATTCCTAATTGGAACAGATGCCCATTTTCCTATACGAAGTAGCTCAGCTTATTGCTTTTTTAAAATTTATAACCCTATCGCTCCAGGGCATACCACTTTCTGCTTCATCACTTTCCTACAGCAGATCATGCAGAGAACATTCTACTATGTTATATTTTCTACAAATTTGTCTACACTAGGAAAACTAACTGAAATAGTTGTTGTCATCTTTGGTCATTTCATTAAAGCTTTTTAATGGGTGATCTTCCTGAACTAAGTCCTCCTCACCCTAGTAATATTACCTTATTCTGATTTGGCTTAAATAACATGTGATTTTATCCTAGAACAACTGTTCCACAGTTATTCTGAGCGGATAATTGAATGTGTCTGAGGGGGGTTTTTTTGTTTGTTTTTTTTTGTTTTGGATTTTTGTCCCACAGAATTTGTATTTCGAATGGTAGTGATTATGATGTATTTTCAGTGAGTGCCAGCTTTTATCTGCCGTTACACAAATTCCTCCCTTTTGTAGTTTTTCTAGAGGATATCCTTTTTCTAGTTCAAATGCACTACTTTTATAACCAAGACGGCCAGCTCCGGAGTTGTTTCTTAGTTTTCATTTTTAAGGTCTTAAAAAGTTCTGATTTAATTTTGATGCCAAACTACTACTGTCTTCAAAGGGATCAGAATGAACCAGCTTAAATCAATGTACTATTTCCCATATGCTTTCCATTGTCAACATTGACTTTTACCACGAGTCATGATGCTCTGTCATAAATACTAATTGCAGGGCATTGTAGCAGTGATACACTACTTTGTCTGCTGAAAGCATTGATTTCTGGCAAATTTTTGTATGTTTCAATTAATTCTCTCCTAGTCATTGAAGTATCATTGTGACAATAATACTTCAGTATTGTCTTCAAAGTGAAAACCTGCAAACTCTTCAGAAGTTTAGTGAGTTAAGCCAGGAAAGGAGTATGGTAATCAATTTGCCTATCTACAGCGACTCATAATCAAGTAGAGGCAAACTTATTTGTGGAGAAGTTTGTTCAACCTGATTGCAAAGGCCATTTTTATCCCTTGTTCAGTAGGCCTTAATTAGCATGCAAGAAACTTTTCATTCATCTAGATGTCTTGGAGTAGCAGCAGTATTTCTTCATGTAAATTTGTTTGTTTGTACTGGATTGTACAATGATTCATCTGCTCCAAAGTAAATAAGCCCTTAGGTTGTTCTCATATTATCTTGGTGGACCACACCAATAAACTAACTCAAAGTTAACCATCTCTAGAGTGGCTGCTTGTATCCATACTACATAGTGCTGGGACACATATCACCAATGTGGCACTGAGGCAAAATTCATGATATATTTTATGTCCTGGATAACGAGAGTTGTACCAGTGTACCTGGGTGACAAGACGTGCATTTTTGTGCATGGTTGCAGGTGAAGATGCAAGTTCATCTGGATTTGGGGGAATAGACCTGCTCTGGAAGGGGAAAACTAAACTGAGTATGTATACATACTGTCTATCTAAAGGGAACCCTACGACAAATGGGGCTGTCAGCTGTGCCTGTGTTTCCTGAGAAACTCGGCAGAATTTGCAGTCCTTGCCCTGAGCTGGTTGAATCACTCCAGCAACAATGAGCTTAGAAGCATGGCACTGCAGCCAGTCAGGGAAGCAGGACCTTGAGTGTGAATCATAGAGTGAGCCAAGCGAATGTTGTATTTGCACATTTATTATAATCACTCTATGATTCACACTCAAGGTCCTGCTTCCCTGACTGGCTGCAGTGCCATGCTTCTAAGCTCATTCTTGGGATTGTTGCTGTGTCTCAGTAAACAATGGATCTGGAAAGTGTATTGAGGGAACCAAGCAACCACGATCTGGCTGTGCAATACTGTCACAAAAGACCTAAGGTAATCCTTGGATGTTGAAACAGGGAAACATCATGAAGGATTGAGAAGAATGCTCTAAGTATACTAGCGCAGAAAATACCATTTTCTGTATGATTTTAGAAGGAAGTTGAAAAGTTGAAAAACAGAGATAAAAATTACTTGAAATCTGCAAAGTCTAAGAGAGTGCAGGATCTCTGTTTTATCAAAGTTTCAAACCTTGATAACATCTTTACAGAATTTTCACAGAAGCTTAAGCACATGCTTAAAGATTTTGCTGAGCTGTGTTCGTAGTCATTACACAGTAGCAATACATCTCTTTTTTTTTTTCCTGCACCCCTTCTTGTATTAGTCAGATACCCATCTTTGCAGGACATGATTTACTCTTGTAGATACAAATATTCCAGCTGATATCCCAACAGCGTAAGAGAGAAAGAGATAATAGATGGAGCTTAAACAGTGCAGCCAGATTTTAATTAGCACCTTTGAGTAACTACAATGCTACTAAATTATGATGAACCAGAAATGGATTTGATCTTGCAATAGGTATATTTTGATGATGAAGTGGTTTGGTTCTGTCTACATTAAGTTTTCTAAACATTCCATTTTTGTTACCAAAGTACTGTTACTGCTGGTATTCTTAGACACACTAGGGAAGGCAAGTGTCCAATATTTTTTTGTGTTGAATTACTTATTCCAACTAGGATTCTAGAAATTGTCATCTGAAATGATTGCAGAGCTATTGAACTGCATAGTGGCTCCCAATGTGGCTGAACGCTGTGGCAATAGACTGATGTCAGTGATTTGCAGATTTTTAGAATTTTTTGTTTTATATTGAGAAAAGCCAATTATGATTAATAATTTAAAACTGTGGCTGGAATATAAGCAAAAGACATTTTGTAACAATTGCCAAACTATAAAGTGTTATTTTGAACTCAGTAATTTTTTTTCATTTTTATTTTTTCCATTTGTGCATTCAGAATAATGAATATTGTATATGGTTATTTACCTGGGGCTCTTTCAATGTACCGAGAGGATTCCTGTATGGAAAATGACTGCAGTTGCTAAGTAGCCACAAGAAGAAAATTGCACAATTGGAAAATATGTCTTAGGGGAAAATATTTTTTATTTATTAAATCACTTACAGTGGCGCTCAGACTATTTTGACTAATCCTTCCGCTTCTCAGTACAGTTTCATATGGTTCAGCTGCAGATCCTCAAGTGAGATGCTGAGACAGATGACTGGATTATAGTACAGTGGTATCTTCTATGCTTTCCTCTCTGTTTAACAGGAAGCATTTCCATTGATACTTACCACCTTTGAGCAGCAAAGATAAGATTGTACAATTGGAGGGCAGTAATATAAATGGAATGGTTTTTTGTTTTCAAAAGTTGCCTTATTTCAGATCCAGATTTCTTATTTTTGTCAGAAGTTCAGATTCTGCAAAATTACATTGTAGGTACTAGTGTCCTTTGAGTAATACACTTTACTGATGGATGATATTCAATGAGGAAACCTACATATTTAGACCACAAAACTCGAAACCATTGCCTCTTTTCTAGGTTTCAGTCTGCTCTATACTAAATCGGTTTGTGTTGGACAAAACCTGCAACTTTTCTGTGTTGTATCAGGAAAAATATTCCTGACATTTAATGTTTATAAACAGTTCTGAGAACACAGTTTAGCGCTAGCGTAGAAATTGTACTGTGAGATTGGGTGGGATATCACGCGCTTATGGGATGTATATGAGATTAAGACATAGGGAAGTGAAAAATTTTGGATGTGTCAGGTACAAAAGGGTCATGAATGAATGTTTTTTATGAATTACTGCAGCATACTTTAGTGACGATTAGTAACCAAACTAGCGGCAAGCTAGCCATTGTTTTTCACAGTATTATAGCACTGGAGTGCTGCTCTTACGATATATCAACCATGGTGTGCAATTACATGTACAAATTTAAAACTAAGCTAAGTTCTGAGTGATGTGACAGATCCATTTGTGAATTCCTTTGTTTGTATCACTCACCAAAATATTAAAATTGTCCTGGTAGTTTAGGCATAAAAATAACCATTAGTTGAAAACTCATCAGGAATTTAGTCATTAGCTAGCAGAAATATTCTGATGAAAAATAGTTTCTGGTTTTTAGTTGGAACAGCGTAAGTCATGTAAATGTAATACCTTAACCCCTCTGCCCAGAAAATATGAGAATACTTTGTAATGGTGGTCTTAAGTTTTGAATGGAAGAGTTGCATTGTCATCTAGGACCATAATGAGAATGTGAAAACTCGTTTCTTTGGCCTGACACTTAGATATGTGTTCAAGAAAGGGTGGGTCCAGTGAGGGTTATCAGAAGTACAAATCTTGTTTTGTAGCTGATGATTTTGATCTAGTGATGTAATGAGCATTTTTCCAGACTCTATCTATTTCACAGGCAGAAACTTTGCCTTAATGCTGGCAAAGGATGGCTACATACCCTGTCCCCAGTAGGTTTCTGAACTTGCTTTTCNGTAGCTAATGATTTTGATCTAGTGATGTAATGAGCATTTTTCCAGACTCTATCTATTTCACAGGCAGAAACTTTGCCTTAATGCTGGCAAAGGATGGCTACATACCCTGTCCCCAGTAGGTTTCTGAACTTGCTTTTCTCTCTTGGTGCTCTGGGTTCTCCATGGCATGTATACTTTGCGTGAAGCTATTTGAGCTCAAATAGACACCAAGAGAAATCACTAGTCTTCCTGTCTTTTTGAGGTTGCATATTACAGTGTTCATCTAAGACTTATTTTGTGAGTTTTATATGAAAGCAAGCTTTGTATAAAGCAGAAATAGTTCTGGAAACAGGACCAAAATGCAAATTTTCCTTTTCCCCAGTGAAATTTCTAACCACAAGGCTGCAGTCTTGCTTCTACTCATACTTTCTTTACTTGAAAAAAAAAAAGCAACTAACTTTCATTAAGCTTTCTTTTAGTGTTTTGCTATATATGTTAGACATCCTCAGAGCACTCGTTCTAAATTATCTATAGAGAATTTTAAAGATGTTCTGCCTGTCTTAGTCATGAAACTGGGCACTCAGCTGCTAAGGGAGGACAGCTTCAGTGCTATGCCAAAGGAGAAAAGCAATCATACCCAGGACTTTCAGATAAAGCACTGAGATGTTTAATGATTTCTAGTCCCTCCAGGAGTCTTCAGAGTTGGTTTGAAGGGTCTTTTTGGATCCCAGTTTTGGATTTAATGAAGAGAATGGATAGGGACTGAGTATTAAGTAGTTTTTACAAAAAGACAATGATGCCTAGACCATGCAGTGAAACTTCAAGAAGCCAAGTTCAGGACAAGCAAAAGGAGGTAATTTCCCACACAGGAGGGATTTGTGAGATTCCTTGACAATGTGGATGCAAACAGTTTGTACACGTTGAAGGGAGAATGAAAATAACTTGGAAGACAGTTCAGTTGAGGACTGTTGAATAGATAACTGGATTAGGCTCAGCAAATCCTGTGAGCAGAAAATAGAAGCTAGGAGAATATATTGGAGAAATATCACATATACTTGTCCTGTTCTTTCTCTTTACTGATCATCCATTTGTAGCAACTATTACTGAAGATAGAACTGCAGGGTTATAGGGAACCTGTGTCTGAACCGATGTGGCTGTCCTTACATATTTTGCATCTCCCCCAGTCCAGTTCCTGTCACCTCAGTCCATTCTGGTTTTAGCTAGTTGTGCTCTTGCAATTAGTTCTGCAGACCCATTTAGACAACGTTATTGAGTACAGGTTTCAAGTTTAGCTATCAGCTTTCAACTGGTCAGTGTGTTACCTTTGTATAACTGAATGATAATCACATTCCTTCATGTACTGAATTCAAACAATGTAAGGTTAGTAGATCTGAGCCATCTTGGTGTCTCTAACACTACACTTGTGTTCATTTTGGAAAGGTAGTAGAGCGATTAAAATATCTTGTAGTTTGGTTTGAATAGCATATCTTTCAGTCAACTCTAGACAATCAGTAAGTCTCCAAAGGAAATGTGAATCAGATTTGAATAATTTAATGTAAAACATTGACAGCAGCCTGGTAAAGAACATTAATGCTTCTATTCTGTCTCGGATTCATGAAATGGAAAGAGCACAGAAGAGAATTCTGTACCAAATTTCAATTTGAACATTATAAAAATTCGTTGTTTTTAAAGTAAAATGTGTTGATACTACTAGAAGAAAACAGATTCCATTTGGAAAGCCAATGGACTTACCTGTTTCAGAAACAAAAGCATTTTTGAAAATACTTAAGTGTTGCTTTTTTTTGTTTTTAAGGTAGATAGGTACAATGATCAATTCGTGTTTTGAAAAGCTGTCTTTAATTAATATGGGGTAGGAGTTATACACAAAGAATGTATCTTAAATTTATTAGGAGTTCCATATAGGAAGTGGTAATAAAGCATGTACTAGAAAAAAGACCTTCATGCCATCTGGAAACCCAATCTACATTACTTATGTCAGTTTCTGAACACAGTAGGCCACACTTCACCTGGAAGTACAAACATGAAAGATACATGTAGGGAAAGATACATGTAACAAAATATAAAGGAAAGTCCTTTATCATGCTGGTACAGAGATTCTTAAGGTGAGTTGGGTAAGCTTTTATAATATTGTAATACTTTTGCCTCTGTTTATGGGTAACCTATATTGGTAAATTATTAAGGCTGTTTGATCTGTAAAGAGGGCACGACTAGAAAGTTTATAGTATTTTTTTCCCCCCAAAATGGACCTATCACATATACACATATGTATGTATAGATGTGAGCCATTGTGCTACTACTGATATACACATACATATACTGTATATATACACACACATACTATACACATCTGTGTATATATGTCTATCAATAGAAGCACAATGGCCCATGAGATGTAACTACTAGTTGCCCACACACAGCCGTTCTAGGTCTCCTCTAACTACCTGATTATATATGCCAGCCTCGTGTAGTGTCTTGGGTATCCTAGAGTGACACAAATGACAGGAAATGGCTATATTTAGTCCACTGGATCACGCTCAAAAGGACTGTTGTTAAGTGTTATGTATAGCACATTGTTAGCTATACAGATTTTATGGTATTTCCTCATGGGTCTGAAGGAACTTCTGTACTCCCAAAAGCAAGGACTGATAACTTGACCCAGTATTATACTCAGGGAAGGATACAATTTTGAAGTTTTTGCAGGAATGTTTGGAAGTCAGTAAAACAAAGGTAATGCAGATTGCCTTAAATATTCCTTCAAGTAACGTGGACGAAGCCACCCATGTAGGCTGGCTCTGCTCACTTCTTTCTTCAGACTTCTTGTCAGCAGATGTGACATTGATGTGACAAAGCCAATAAATTCAAAGATTCAGAAGTCTATTTCATGATATAAGCTGGGCCAGAATTTTGAAGAAAATAATAAGAGTTTGTAAACATTTAAATATGGAAAGTTAAGACTATTGAACAACATTTTTACATTTTCAAAGTGTTCTTGATATGTTACACATATAAAAGTCGTTTTGTGATGTTTTATGACTCTTTGTTTACATCTAAAAATGCTAACTTCTGGTGGTTTCCCTTAAAATATAGATTATTAATTTTTTTTTTCTGTTGACATAATATGTAATTACCTGGTGATAGGCTGTAAATGTAGCAAGATCTGAGTATGTAGCTGGAATTAGAAAAGGAATTCATGTGGAATTCAAAGATTCTGGAAAGCAAATGAGATGTTGCAGTGTTGGGCATTACTAGCCACTTAGCTGCAGATAGGTATCTTTCTGTTCATTTGAAAAGATGATAACTTTGCAAGCCTTCAGCTTCCAGGAGATGATCAGACCTCAATTTTGATCAAAATTAATGTTCCTTCCATTTCTGCCTTGAAGGCAGTAACCTCTTCCTCTGAAGGCTGGTTTTGGTGATGCTATGTGCTTCCATCTCTTTGAGATGAGGTTATAGTATCTAAATCTTCTCACTGGGATTGTTCACACCGTTGTCTTCTGATTGCTTCTTTCCAAGTTATGGTTTTAAGCAACGTGAGCCTATGAAACTTTACCTGAGAAAATACTTCACACTCAAGTTGGTTGTGCTGTAGTTTCAATGAAGAAGGATGTGTTAATGGAGCTGTTTTGGCTTAGGAGAAATAAAGATGGTGACATGGAGCTATTAAGTAACTTACCTAAAATATCAAGTAAATGGCTTAACTGCTTACATCTCCTGACCTCCTATCTGTCCTTTGTAGGCCAGATGTATTGACATGCAAACTCTATTGCAAGATCAGCATATTTGGGGATTTTTAGAAGATTATTCCCTTTTTCTTCATGGACTTACATCTGTGAGAGTGAAAGAAGTCAAACGTTCTTGGATAGAGGTGTTATGGCATATCCCTAGCCATTACTGAGAATATATGGAAGATTAAAATAAATGACAGTTTATTCCTTCAAAGCAGAAAGACCAAGCACTTGAAAAAATAAAAATCATTCAACTTTACTGGAGTTCAGACATTGCTGCTGCAGTAAATTTTATGGGATTTTTTGCTTAGATTCATAGAATATAAGCAATCAGTGAGAGATTCTTGTTACAAAATCAATTGCTAATTCTGTCAGTGAGACTCTCTAACAGCATTTGCTCCTGTTTTTCCTTGGAATCAACATTTCAAAGCAGATATAGGGTAAAGTAATACTACCTAGCTGTGGAATTTTTTTTCTTTTAATAATAAGGGCCATATTATTTTAACATAGCATTGTTGAAAATATATTCATAGATAATCATAGAATCATAGAATATAATCCTGTTAATTTCACAGGGATTATTTATTAATTGATTTAAGTGAGGACACAGTCATGCTCATCGTGCAAATTTGTCAGTTACTTCTTAAGTTTAGATAAAGTACATTCAGTTTTATCAAGGGTGGGTTTGTGAGGTTTGGATACCTCAGATAATATAAGTAGCCATCCACATTCAACATAATTTCTGTTTTGACACAGAGCAGATGTAGATTTTTTTAATAGTGCTTTTATTTTTTATATAAAAGTATGTTTTACATTATTTGATCATGAACAATGGATCAGCAAGTTAAGAATACTACGTGGGGAAGAGTGGGTTGAACTGCCTAGGAAAATAAACTGTGTCTGAAGTAACAAAACAAGAATTTCCACTGGTAAAATTATATGCTGGAAACTTTTGGAGCATGGATCCCACAGAATAAAGCTGGAGATATCTTTGCAAGTCATCAGTATTCAACATATATTGCGGGCAACCATTTTTGTATATCGCCAAAAATACAATCTGACAACCATTGCAGTCTCTGAGCACACATACTGTCTACACTTGATTTGAAACTGCTGTAAAATTGTTAAGCATAGTCAAATTGCATAATATGAATGAATTTAACTTGTCTCATTTCTAAAACAGATAAAAATGATTTATTATTTAAGCTCAAGAAAAACACATGTTCGAGTGAATTCCAGGTACTTGCCCTAAAATCTTTATCTTGGTAAATATATTTCAGAACCACACACAGATGTTGAGTGGATCAGAGTCTCAAAAATGGTTCACTGAAACATTTGTAAAAGAATGTAATCTAATTTTCATCCAAACTAGAACTGTGAATATTGTGGGATAAAATTTTGCGTGGAAAGAGTATCTTTTACATCTGCTTCCAAAAGTTTTATTGGTGTATATTATATGTCAGGACCCAGACTGAATAAGAAAAGACATTCTAGCAGTTTTTTCTATCTGAAGACTGAAACGTGGGGGTTTTTGTTGAGGTATGCTTTAGGGCACAAGCTCTTATTTAGATAGAATGCTACGTAACACTCATTCTGTTATTTGGAATACTAAAATATGTTGCAGGGATTGCTAGTAAAAGTATAGAAGCGGTCCTCAGTGAGTAGTCATGGGTGTTATGCATATACTTTCTGGGTGGTGCAGATTTTGTAAACTTGTGTTCATACTACACCTTTGGAGCTCTTTTGGTTAATGAGCAGTGACTGTATGGTAGTGGAAAGCAAGGACAAGTATTTTTTTCCTTCAGTAGCAGATGCAGGCTTTCAATGATAGTATGATAATGAATATTCTTGTAATTTAATCTACTCACATTCTTTTTTCTGAAAAACAGAAACATAGGCATACAGAAATTGCTGCTATATCAGAGCAAAGTGTTGATCCCTTAGCTGTAGTATTTTGTCTCCAACAGCCTTTTAAATCGTAGGTGAAACTACATTAACTCTGAAGAAAAAGAAGTCTTAATATTCTTAATATTATGGATGATCAATTTTTGATCTATCACTCCACCTGTAATTTTTAGCTATTGAAATTAGCAGTATATTTTATTTTACTTTAAAAGATTGAATAGTATATATTCTAGTTAAATATTTCTCTTCTAGTTAAAATTCAGGACTCAGTATCACTGTGGAATTGAGTCAAATAATTTTAGTAGTAATTACGTATATTATTCTTTATCAACATTGGCTAATTACCAATATTTAGAAGTTCCTCTTAGAAGTGGTGTATCTTGCTGCTTATTTTTTTGTATAGAAATGGAAAATAAATGAACTGAACATCCTCCTAAAAACTAATGAAAAGCAAAATACTTCTTAATCTTAAGCAAGGACAATTTTTTCTTTTGCAAACATTGAATCTTTAGATAAAATTATTTAAGACAACATATTATAATATGGATAACAGAAAAGAAATAAGACATAATAGGTATAGGTAATCTATGGTGTATTCCTTTTGGTTTCATCATGACCAATGTGAATGTGTGGCAGACAAACGTTCTTTTGGCAGTTTGTGTCCTTTCTGCTTTGGCTTGTTCTCTTTGAGTGCACTTTTAAATTAATCTAAGGCCTAACTGCTGCTGAACAAGGTGATCTTCCCCATTGCTCTGGCCACGTGCTCCTGGAGCTCCTCCTGAGCTGGCTCAACAGCTGCACCAGCATGTTACTTACCTTTCAGAAAACAACCAAAGCTTTTTGCTAATGTCAGTCTCCTGACTGGAAGCATGGAAAGAGGCAGGAATGCAAAGGCAAGAGGAGGGATGCCACCATTTTTGTCAGCAGTTCACTGCTAGATCACTTGAGCTGTATTGCAAAACTATTCTTTTTAAAACTCTGACAAGCACAAAAGATTGAATTTCCAGGCTGGCTTTCAGGAAGTTGAAATCCATGAACATTGAAACAGGGATGTGTTTCCTCTGTGCCTTGCAAATGCTCCCTTGACCATTTCAGGTCAGAAGTGCCCAGCGACTCACTGTGCATTTTCAAGTCGTGCTGAAGATGCTGGGAGTGAGTCATGCCCGGGCTTTAACAGTCTTTGTTGCTCTTGAAGTCTGACACCTAACAAGCAGGTTGCAAACTAATCTTTTGGATCAAACTTAAAAGCTACGGCCTTTGGCTATAACCATAAATCAAATACACCCAAGATTATTCCCAGCCAGCTGGTCCACTTGTCCTGGAATAGCTTGTATCTGTGCAAGTAGTTTCCATGAAGTGGTGGATGCAAACTAAATAATAGGAATGGTCCTGTAATTTTTTAATGTCTCAAAAAAGCTTAGGAGTAGTTTGGGGCAGTACTGTTTGGCACATGCCAAACTTATCCCAGGGAATACTGCAACAGTTAATAGAAAATTGCAGAGAGTCTGCAGATACATCATATTTTCACTAGAACGGAAGCAGCCTGGATTTTCATCTAGCTGTAGCTTACTGAAGGCAGTACTTCCCTGAAGATGCTGAAAGCATCTTTATTGTCACTTCATTGTTCAGCCACCTCTGAGGAAGGTTGCTGACACTGGCCTCTGCACGCTAAACTCCTTGTAGGGGTTCTAGACTTTCTGGTGCCATTTGCAATGTCAGCACGTTAGTTCTGGGCTGTTATGTGTCACCAGTCCGTATAGCTCTAATGCTTGCCAGGACTATTTGTATTCAGTACAATACTTACCAATACAGTGCAGAGTTTACACTACCAAGCATTTTTGTTTCCTGTCAAGAGGCCTTTCTAAACATACCTATCCTATTTGAAGAAGTGTGGTAGAAAGAATCATGCGGTATTACTGTCTGAATTAGTTCACGTATTACACAGTAGAGATAGTTACTTGGTATACAATATAACCATATTAGTGTTACGCCGTCTGTGAGACAGGGGTTAATCATCCAGAGCACAGCACCTTGCTAGCAGCAGTNTACTGTCTGAATTAGTTCATGTATTACACAGTAGAGATAGTTACTTGGTATACAATATAACCATATTAGTGTTACGCCGTCTGTGAGACAGGGGTTAATCATCCAGAGCACAGCACCTTGCTAGCAGCAGTCTGTCTTCACATTCCAGAGCTCAGACATGTAAAGGTGGCTTAGGAGTCTACGTATCAGGGGTCTTTGTGTAGTAGAGATCTGCCCTTTCTTTCTGTTGTGTTGCACAAGTGATGCATTGCTGAGGTTTTGATTATGGCAAGATCTCATTTAACGATTATTAGGAACAATGCTGTCCTTTAGTTACACAATAAGAACTCGAGTTTCTTGACATTTTTTCAGGCAAAAAAAAATTACTTAAAAAAATTAAATTAATTTACCAGAGGTGTAAGAAATCTATGATAGCAGTGTTTGCAGCTTTTAAAAGTTTTGTAGCTGTAACCTCATTTCCTTGGAAAAATGGCAACTAGTTAATTTTAAGTCTGGTTTACCTATAGTTTCAAATCAAATGAAATATCAATATCCTTATATTAGCCATCTCTAATGTCGATGATTGCTGTTCATTCTTTCTGTTTTTCTAGTTCATGACTAATAGCTAATAACTTCTTCTGTGACTTGTAGATCTTTGTGCTATATGAGTATGTGGAACTCATAGGGGTTCCTAGGAACTTAGGAACAGGAAACCTATTGCTCTGGTGGATTTCTGAACTTACAGGAGAGCCCATATTGCAAAAGAACCATTGCATTAAGACTGCTCTGTTTCAGGAAGACCTCCATTTTGTTGCACAAAACAATGACAATGGTAGAAGAGCAAATAAAGATAGGGGAAAGCTGAAATAATAAATAACTTTGACCTTATTTTTCTCTTTTTTTTTTCTGTTGGCATCCAGTTACTTCCTTTGATCTTCCCTCCCTTAAACAAGCTAATATCTGCCAAGAGAGCACAACTGTTACTGAATCACTAAGGTCCTATTTGTTCCGCTCGACAGATGACAATGCATTTTTGTCTTTCTACAGAAGTGTAGAAGTGACTTTGAAAGCTTTCACCAACCAGAAGCCTGGGTTTTTTCCTACCCTGTTTTTCTCTTTTTTTGGATGGGTTTTCTCCCTCACCTACTTGAGACAAGAGTGTATGGCAGATGATTGTGACACCATTTTCTATTTGCTGGTTAGACAACACTGAAGTTGTATGTTTTTGTTGTTGCTCGTGATTGTTCTTGCAAGAACTGAAGTCTTCAGCAGCTGTAACATATATTGGTG
Organism: Steatornis caripensis; assembly: GCA_013398225.1. Lineage (NCBI taxonomy): Eukaryota > Metazoa > Chordata > Aves > Caprimulgiformes > Steatornithidae > Steatornis > Steatornis caripensis. Next base: position 340,172 of record VZSC01007695.1, read on the forward strand.
CTTCAGTTACATTACAGCTAGTTTGTGAGTGTCCTTTGCAATTGCCTGCTTTGTAACTCCGTAATTTTTTGAACAATTGCTGCTAGTGCTAGTTTTTTACTTCTGTATAGGTTTCTTGTATTTGCAGTTGTTGAATTGATTGATAGTTTGATCAAAAGGTTTTATATTTGGAGTTTAGAAATCAGACTTCAGTTTTATTAAAAAATACAACCTCATAATCAAAGCAGGAGATACATTATCAGGTCTATTTGAATTTTGTGAAGAAATGGAGAAACTCTTTCTGTAAGGGTGCTGTTTTCAGTCACTAGTATAAGCCTGGATATTTAAATCGGGGTTATTAAGTAAACATTCTTTGTTCTAGGCATACATTGTACTTAGCACAACAAGAACCTAATTTCTGATGGTGATCTTAGGTGCTCCTGAGTACAAATAACAATCACTATAGAACTGAGTGTTTTGCATTGGTTTTTGGTTCAGATTCCATTGGCCATGCTTGTAGGCTTGTTAAGTTAGTTTTAAAATGGGACTTCTCTGGAGTAAGCAGTATACGTTATATCACAGAAACATAATTTTTGAAAGCTTGCAAATATATATCCCAAAGAATGAGATATAACCTCTGTGGATATAAATTTTGGACTTCTCTGATGGTTGGAGATGATGTGTGTGTGAGGATCAGAGACTTAGGCCCTGATCCAGCAAAGCACTTAAACTCATTTTTAACTCAGCTCATCATGATCAGTTTCACTGAAGACAGTGACTGATTTGTATTATCATAGAAGATAATAGCACAACCTTATTTAGAATTACATATTTAATACAATCTCTATCACTTTTTAAAAATAAAAAAAATGTAAAAATAACAGAAAATGTCTTATAAGGATTCATTTAAAGATCTTCCTGGTCCTGCATGTCTTCACTATAACTGTTACAGAACAAGCTGCTAATTAGCTCCAAAATGCATCTTTTAATATAGGTGGTACATTTCTGCTTCTTAAATGGAATCGTATCTTCTGAGGCAACCTCTTACTAAGACTTCTCTTCTAGAAGGGCTGAATTTTTGTTAGAATTAAGAAATACTTTGTTAATTGGTGATTGGGAATTTTAAAAAGAGAACACCAGAACAGGAGACACAGCTCCCAGTTACAAAGGCCTGATGAATTATTAAATCATGACTTCTTTCCCTACAACATCTACCCCACTTTTTCTATCTAGAATATTGATTTTGCTTTTTCACTTGGGGTCTGCACAGGATGACTGCAGCCACTACCTTCCCTGCTGAACGTGATCATTTTTAATGAACATTTGCTGCCTGACCATGCTTTTCTAGAGTATGTGCCAGACAGATGATCACTAGCAGCAATGAGCCGCTCAGATGTGCTGTAGTTGTTGACTGCTAGACCAGTGGTGGCAATAACAAGCCAGTTCTTGACGTTAAGGAGAGAATATAGAAAAATGTATAGCAACACTGACGAGTTCAACAACTGATACCCTTTGTGGACTTTTCTTTTTGGACATGACGTTGTGAGAATAGGAGCAGAGGTAAATTGTAAAATTCCTTGTGTGGCACTGGCAACAGACCAATGGCTCTGGGATAATCTCTGACTGGATAGAGAGAAGCTAAGGTACACAAGAAGACTTGATGTGCTGGCTGCAGATTGTTCACAGGTACATGTAGCCATGCTTGCAATAGCAGAGAAGATTGATTGACAATGGTTAGTGGACTAACCATATTATATAATGTGGACAATATATCAACAGTAAAGCAAATCCAGTTCTCTGAAGATGCCCAGAAAATGAAGGGATTCTGTTACCAGTTGCTGAAGCCAAATACTCCTGGTAGACAAGAATGGGATGCTGAAGCACCAAGACTTTTCCAAGTCATTTGGGTGAAGAGTCATCTTGGCCTCATGGTCACAATAAGTATAACTTCTGAAGATGATGGTGTTAGCTTCACCACAAGGACCTTTCAATTGGAGGTTCAGCTTCTAGGAAGGAAATGTGAATACGTGAGGTGTTAAAACCAAAGATAGTATATTTGAATACCATTACTGGAGAGGAATAGAGTGAAGAAACTAGGTCATGTCGTAAGATTGATTCTACACTATCTTCTGATTTGGGGTTAGGCTATACCTTCTAAACACTTGGACACTCTGGTCACATTACTGTGCATGTCTCTGCATCATATATATGTATGGAAAAGCACTGACAGAGGGAATTAGACCCATGGAATGACACTTCAGAATGAGCCTTTTGATGAAGACAGTCATCTCCATCAGAAGAGGCATCTGGTTTTGTTTTGTAGAAGTCACAAAACTACTTACCACCTCAGTCTTGGTGAGTGTTCAAATGTATGTGTACTATTGACTACTGAAAACAGGTAGGTCTATTACTGGGGCAATGGGCAGCAAAGTTATTTTAGATAAGGATTGGAGCCGTTTACAGAAATGCTGAGAAGGTACAGTGAGGCTAGTGGACATTTTTTCCCCCCTTCCTAACTCTGATTATGATAGGGATCTGAGACTCTAATACCTTGATCAGGCCAGTGAATAGATGAGTTGAGGGGAAGGGTGAATTTGCCCATGGAGCTTCCTTAATTCTATCTAATTTAAGGAAAATAGCAGACCAATTAAAAAAGAGAGGTGTCTTGACGAAAGAGGAGCAGAAGGATTGAAACCATGAAATGGGATCTTGAAATCAGGCATCTGTGGAGAATGAGGAAATAGACCATCATAAAAGTAATTGATATCTTCTAAGTATTTTGTTGCAGATCTGTGTTTTAGATGCATAGAATCATAGAATAAGTTGGAAGGGATGTCAAGATGTAATCCCAAAGTCCAAACTCCTGCTCAAAGAAGGCATTTTTAGATCAGGTTGCTCAGGGACTTGTCCAGTTGAGTCTTGAACTCAAAACTGAGTCTCATCCTCAAAGGACAGGGAGTTCCCAGCACCTCTGGACAATCTGTTCCAGTATTTGAACATTCTTAAGGTAAAATTTATAATTAATAACTATTTGGAATTTCCCATAGTAAACTTGTGTCCTGTTGCCTCTTGGACTGTTGCTGCACACCTCCAAGAAGACTCTGGCTGTGTATGTTCTCTCTTTTCTGATCAGATGGTTGTAGATAGCAGTAAGGTCTCCTGGAGCCTTTTTTTCCTACAGTTTGAGCAGGCCTTGCTACCTGAGGCTATCCTTATATATCCTGACCAGCTTGGGTCCTCTAGACTTGCTTCTCATACTGGTAAACTCAAAAGGGAGTAAGGGTTACAGGAAGTCTCACATTGATAGGCCTAATTTCAGGCCTCTTCTTTAAGTGTGGAGATTACAAAACGGCCAAACACTTGTGTTTCTCTTTAGTTCTTCAACTGCTAGCAAACGTGTCTTTTGAAAAAAATAGAGCTGGACCTGTTTTAGGTATCAGTTGCAGTATAACTTGAAACTACAGCAAGAGATATGAAAAAAGTAGTCTTGTAGTGCAGTATTTGAGAGGAGAGAGCTGAGAGAGTTTACTTGAGGAGAATGTCATCATGCATATTTTGCATACCTGTTGGTGCACTTGCACAAGAGCACTTGCATGCACATGTTTAAACCTGAAGTCTGAGAAGCGCTTGCTGCTCAGTACACAGTCAAGCATTTGGCATGAAAATGAGTCTTGAGAAATAATACTGTGAGTGACACCAATTAATTATGAAATATGACTGACTAGCAAACGGATCTGACATCCACTAAGCAAACCTGCTGAAACAATGGAAGACCCTGGGGGAAGGGGTGAGGGCAAAGGCAGCGGGAACGACAATGTTTATGTGTTCCATGTGCTCTGCCATTCTTCCATGTCAAAAAGGTTATTTTCTGGATTAATCCTGATATCTGGAAGACGTTTTTTCCACATAGATTCCTGTATTACTAATGTTCAAATCAGTCTGTGTAGTTCAACAGAGGTACAAGCTATCTTTTAAGTGATCTGAAGAATGGTGTGTTATACTAATGGCACTTCATCAGTTTAAAGATTTACTCTTCTATAGGGATGGTGTACTGGGGTGTGTGCCAGTTAGCCTGAAATCACCCCAGGGTACTTCAAGGTTAAACTAAATAAAGAATTTAGAATTGTGACATACAGGTATCACGGTTACAAATATGTAATGTTATCTGAGAGGCTTCTTCATATGGTGTCCTAATTAAGACACACACACACACATAATCCACGCCTGAAGAGTCAGTTGCACAAAGCTTATGCTGTCAGGTTGGGGAAGCAGGCTTGCTTTGTTAGGCATTTCTTAAAAGTTCATTCAGATACAAATATCTCCCTATACCCACAACATTCCCACATCTCTTCTCCAGGGTATCCTACTCCTAGACTCAAGGAGCTTGTTTCAGCACCTGTTTCCTCAAACTATCCTCTGGTAACTAGAAATGAGTTGTACAACAGTTGTCTTACCTAGCTGGGCAATGCTGAAATTTCGTGCTCAGCTTTCATGCCTTGAATCTTGTAAACAAAACTCGTCAGTTTTGTTAATATCACCACATAAATGGCATTAAGCATGTGGCTCATTTCTGACTAGTTTTGGGAGACCAGACATTATAATATTTCATCATTTTGAAGATGCCTTAACCCAGTCTCAATAGACACAAAACTGTCTTACTTCTGAAGACTTTCAAAGTTCTCTTGCTAGACTGTCTTCAGAATGCTAACTCATGGTGATCAGTCACTCCATTCAATTTGTCTTTGATATAAACACAACAAATGAATATGGACATGGGATACCAAACTCCAGTTTTGCATTTCAGAGCTCATTCTTGTGTTTAGATGAAGCTAGATCCATGAGAAATAGTCTGTTAAGATGTGTTTGTGATTAAGCAGGGAATGTTTCTTAATATTAAGTCACTGTATTGTTGCTTTTCTACCAGTGAACATCTTTGTTCACAAATAGTTAACATTTTATGTAGGAAAGTAGAGAAATGCCTTTTGTCTTCCGTTCTCCTGCCTCCCTTAAAACATCTGCTAACTCTTTGAAACATCAGTATTTGCTGATATCTTTTGAGTTTGTCCAGAGTACTCAGGTATTTTGGCCCATTTTATGTGAGCAGTAAGTCATTTATTCTGTATGAGTGGGGCACAATTATTTAGTCTTATCCTCTCCCATCTTTCTTAGTAGAAAAAAAGAGAATAAATGCACATGCTAGTTATATTACAGCATGTCTTCTACTCCTTTAGGAAAGGGTACATTTCTACATGTTGTTTTCTAATGCTGAATTGAAAAGGCAGATGATGCCCTGTTTTGGTGTCAGGAAATTCAGTCTGTACATCTGGGGTTGGAAAGTCAGTATTATAACTGACACAACAATCTGCATTTAAGCCCAGATTCTTACTAGGCCCCAGAAGAGTAATGAAAGGGGAAAACTTTCTGTATCTATACCAGTCTGGGAGGTAGCATGTCATTCCCTCTCTTGGGAAGTTTTTTGCTCAGTCTAGGCAGGACTAGGATCTGAGAGAGAAGAGAGCAGGCTTAATCAGGAGAGAGGTTTTAGAAATCTTAACTCTTAAAAACTTGCAATTTTTCAAGAATTGAAAACTTGGACAAATGTAGATGGAGTTTCAGAGGAACAGTGAGAGACAGTTTTTTCAGTTTCAGCTCCCTGCCAGATTTAATGTTCCTGCTCCAGACCTCTCATTTGCTACAGCAAAAAGTTTCTTGTTTCAAAAAGTGGTTTCTAGAAAACTTTAAGGAGGGAAAAGCAAAAAATTTCTTCCGAATTTGCTCAGATACTTCCAAATTATTCTCTCTGAGCTCATCACTGACATGTAAAATTTTCACCTGAATGGCTAAAATCTGATAGTGTCATAAATAGATGTAAACAAAGTCTTAAAATTTAAAGCATCAGAACAGTTTAGCAAAAAGCTATGCTGACATCCCAGCCTAATTTTTCTCTTGATTACACAGATAATTTCAAAGTATGTAATAGATCTTTTCACATGAAGTATAGGTAAAACTGAAGGTATACTAAAATTTTGTAAATTAATGAACATATATGTGGAATAATTGTATTCCACAGTTTGCTGTTTGGAATAAGAAATATTTTGAGCCAACATTCTCAAATTGTCTACTTACATTTGACATGGGAAAGCAGAAGATCCCTTTTTAACAGTAAAACCAACCTCTAAAACATAATTTTAGAATTGGGTCCAGCCTTTTGGTGCTATGGCTAGTTTTGGTAAGTTATTTGGGTGTGGGGAAAAAATAGAGTATCATTCTTCATCTCCACTTATAAAAATTTAAATTTTAAAAACTCCCAATAACAGGGTGAAGCACTTTACGAAGAGACAAAGAATTTTTAAGCATACTTTTGCTTTGCCTAGTGGTACCATGGGCTTTGACTTTTTTTTTTTCTTTAAGAGAAGATTTATAAATCAGTAGGGTAGATGGTGCTGTTCTCCAGCTGTCTATCTTGAGGAGTTTCCTCACTGGACTAAACACAGCATAATTTCTCTGTAATGTTACAGTGGAATCTTGGAAAAACATAATGTTCCTCCTGTTATGTGCAATAGATTCTTCTTTAATTGCAGCAACTAAAAAAAGCTTCTATCTTTATAGCTGTGGAATCAAAGCGACGAAGTTTATGGTCTCTCACTGTCAGCAGGTTTACAGAAAATTTATAGTATATGTTCTCAGTTCTGACTTTACCATTTTTTGTTGGAATACTTACTAAAACTGGTGCTGAAAAAAGCCTGTTCTAGGATTAGAAGTTCTGCTATCTTTAAAGATTCCTATAATTTGAATAATCTTGGTGTAGTGTTTTTACTTTTATCTTCTTTTCCCTCAAACTGCTATTTTATCTTGTCAAGAATCTACAGGCTGTTTTTTCCTCCTTTTCTTTTTCCTTTTTTCCTCCCTATGAACTAATTTTTTTTTTTTTTACCATTCCCTGACTGGCTTTCAGGATTTTTATTTAATAGAAAATCACTGATGGCTTTGGAAATTACCAAACTTTCTTTTGATTATTTAAATAAGTCGAAGTAGTAGGTTCTGTAATTTTTGTTACCTATCCTTTTAGTTTTTCTGTTTCAGAGTCCATTTTGCTGGTGCCACATTATTTGCAATCAGTGGAAGGAGGCTGCTTCTATTTGTCTTTTTTCTCTTTTTCACTAAGCTACATTCCAGTTTTGAAGTGAAAATATGTTTGTGTTTTCTGTCATAGTAAGAATTCTGAATTTCCTTCAGTACCCTCCTGTTTGTAGCTGGTAAGGGGTGTTGGACTGATGACATATTGTTCATCAATGAAGTGAACAGAATTTGCCTTTAGAAACTTATCTAAATATTCTTCAGCTGTAAATGATGCTGATTTAACCACAGAGCCACAGAAATGTGATTGAGTTTTAAAGTCAGTACGTTTGGTATTTTCTTAGAGTAGTTTAGAGTAAACTCCTCACTCTGGAAAATCTGAGTTGGGCACTGGAGCTCTGATGTATCTAGAAAAGGAAAATAGAAAGCTTGACATTTTAAAAGGGGGAACACATAATTTAATCAGTCACTTCTATTCATTTAATCAATTCATTTCTCATTTCTGTGGGAAGGATAGTGTCTGAATCCTCACTGTTTCAGAAACTCGTCTCTTGACTCAGTCTCACTAAAAATCACTGTGTATGAAAAAGCAATTCCTGCTTTGACCTTCCTTGCCAACATGTCTGTAGCGCTCCTCAGTCACAGTGGAATGTCCCCTCCTGTTTCTTCAGTATTCGTTAATGGCTAGTGTCGCTTTCCTTCCTGTTTCTTCCCCATTTTAACACATGCATACATTCTGCATATGCATACATTCTGCATATGCATAATTCTGGATGGATCGAAGGCAGCATTAATTTTATTTCTGTATTCCCGAACTTGACAAATATAACAAAAATCCCAATCTACACCTGATATAAATTCAACAAATCTTTGGATTTCGTAGAACCAGTTTCCCTCTATTTTTTGTGGGTGTCTGAGGAAGACTGGGATAGATGACTTTCTCCTGTAGTATGTACTCAGTAACACCAAAACATTACTAGGCCTTCATTAATGTGAGAGAAACACATAGAGCCGCTTGGATGCAGTTGAATGCACATTATTGGAGAAATTACCAAACCTGAAAACGTAGTTTTCCCATTGACTGAGTATTTTTTGAGCGCTTCTGCCTAGCACTGGAAATGAAGATGCTGCAGTCAATTCATGGTTTTATTTACTCTCTGTCATGGCTGCATGTGATTTTTTTAAAAAATACATGGTGGATGAGGTAAGCCCTTCTGTATAAGATATTTTGTATATGCATATTTTTAAAGGCATACATGAAGTGGGATTTAGTGAAACCAAGTTTTTGCATAGACTTTGTGTCCACTGGTAAAAAGGACCAAATATTATTGCTATTGTTTCCATATTGTGCTCATAACATGCAAAACCTGACATCTAACAGATCGGAGTGATTAAACTGGGTGGTGGAGTAAGTCCTGGCCTTTAAGCACAAAGATCAGGTTTTAGAAACTTAGATCTCATTTTTCTGGAGGGCAAACCCACAAGCAGATGCATCTAATGCCACCTCTAAAGCAGGGTGAATTTGCAATGTGTAAACTTGGAGCAAGCAGGATAGTTCACCACGTAGGACAAGAAAAATAACCCCCTCGGGTAATCTGTTGCATTTCACAGCATTTTTTATAAAAATCCCACATATAGCATACAGAATAAAAATTTTATTTTTTACACAAATCAAAAATTCACCTTCTTCCTGAGATTTGGCTGGACTAACCCCCCACCTCACCGTTGCCCTTTCTTTCTCTCTCGCTCTTCTTCCACGCAAAAAGTGAGCCAAATATTACAGGATGCTATCACAAGGATTCTCAGCCAATCCCTAAGATCTCGTTGGTGGCACTGATGTTTTTTCTTCTGAGATGGATACCAGGCTGTGTGCTGCAGGGATCCTGCAGCTATCTATTGCTGAGCCCTTTTAGGGGGCAGGATTGTAACATTTCACATTGGCTTGTGGAAAGCTGCTCACAGGGTCCCTAGTTTAGATGGTACAGAACAGAAGTGATGGTGCTTTTGCTTAACCCTACAGTATGTTTTAATGCTGTTTTCATATGGTGGAAATTTTAAATATTTGCCTCCCTGAAAACACACAACCCTCCCCCAAAAAAACAATGAGGCTTTTGAAAACTGCGTGTAGGGATCATTGAGGTTGCACAGGACGCACGCGGAAGTCAGCTGTGTGTGCACACTTACATCTTCTGTCTTCTGCATAGCTATTATGCTGGAGCATTTTATTGCATGTCAGTATAGTAATGCTAGAATAGCATGCATGTTGGATAATGCTTTAAATGAAAATGTCCATTTCATGGCACACTAGAGAAGTGGGTACTTCTTAGGGTGGGCAGATTCACGTTGATTCTCAGATTATGCGGTTTAGTACAAGATAATGATTTTTCCACGTATTACTGAAGCACGAATTGAAATCTATGAGTGACTGATCTTAAACTCGTAACTGCCATTCATTTCAGTCTGTGTAGCCCAGCAGCCTGACTGCTGAGAGCTATGCTTGCTTGCTGTTTTGTGAATCTCTGCAGATGCACGTTCGCCCCCTCTACGCAAACATGCACGCACTCTCTTTTTTTTCTCTCACACTGTCTGGCATATTTTCAGAATAACTCTTCGAAGACTTTCTGAACTGCTGGGTATGATTGTCTGATTATTATTTTTTTAACTGGGAACATGTTTAGTCCAGTGTTATTTAAACAATCTTATCTCTTTGATCAAAGTCTACAATCTGAAATTTGAACAGGGTAGGGAGGGTGGCCGGGTGGGTGAGGAAATCTGTCAAGTACCTATTTATGTGCGTGCTGCCGTCTTAGCTGGGTGCCTGTGGAGGTACAAATGTGTATTGTTTCAGAATAATCTTGCAAAAATAAATACCGTTGGCAATTTTAGTAGAAGTTCTGAAAACATAGTATTATTACTAAAATAAAACAATTTTTAGTAAACTTTTCTTGAAGCTATTAGTGACCACCATATTCAGTTTTTTGGTTTATTGGGTTTTTTGAAGGTTGAGCTGAGTAACTGGAGTTTTTTAAGTATAGTATAGACTTTGCTAGTATTCAAAGCATACTAACCAGAGCCCGTATATTAACGCATTTAGGGCTGGCATTAACCTATTTCACTGACTGAACCACAGACCACAGTAATAAAGCTAGAGAACTTGAAACAGTTTCTGGAGGTTTTCATTTAGCTGGTTCAGAAGAACTGGTTTGTGCAAAGTTAAAATTATATGGAATGACATTGCAAGATGAAGCATGCATGCCACACCTTTTCATTATGTTCTCTCTTGTCTCCTTTTTTCCCCCCCTAAATATAACTTTGGGAGGCATTTCAGTTTATTTTAAAGCCAATCCCATTTGATTGTTTTAGATTACTTGATTTTCTAGTCTGATTTTGAAATTCGTTTCTGAGCTTTTGTTCACAGGACTAGGAAAAAGAATCTCCCGTATTCAATTCATGTGTAATGCAATCAAAAAATTTTTTCCTAACTTCTAGGATCTTCCTTCATAAGTCTGAATGATGCTTTGTTTCATCATTTTACAGCCTAAAACCAAGCAGACAGAATTTTCTAGTCTAGTCTAAAGCTTTTCCATGCTTTTTCATGTTACTGTTACACTCTGGTAGCTTCAAGCTGCTGTTACTGGTGTCAGTATATTACCAACCTTTTCCTCTACATTGATATCATACACCCTTTAATTTTGTTAGCTGCTTTTATTGACTGAGGCTCTTTACACACACACAGAGACGCACGCGTTTGCACACACACATTCCGGTTTGCCCTATCTATCTCAGTTACAGCATAGTCCTACCCAGGGTCATTACAATGTACACATTACATATTTCTAGCAAACATGAAAATGAATCAAACAGCAGGAGAGATAAGCACAGATAGATTGGAGCCTGCTGAGGAAATAAAAGGCAGTAATCTGCCTGACCACTGGACTACTCTTCCTTGTTGGATTTCAGCGTTCTTTCCCATTAGCCGCTGCGGAGCGCTGGCTATCCTGAAGTGAAAAATTAAACGACTAGTAAGAATGAAGTAACATTTAGTGGGACGATTATTTGGTATAACTCCAAAACTAATTGTTTCTGAAGTGATGTTTAAAGCAACGTCGTCACAAGGCAAGGGTTCCTGGCTTGCGGCCAGCACCTTGTATTGCATATTAGTGCAGATGAGGAGTTCCTAAAAGTTGAGAGAGAGGGAGAGGGAAGGAGGGAGGGAGAGAGAGAGAGAGAGAATGTGCATTTTCAGTGCTCACTCTGCATTTGTTTGTATCCTCCTCCTTGCTGAGATTAGAGGAATACCTGTGTAGTGCTGCTTTACTATGATTTCTGCTGAGCCTCAGAATAGGTTCTGGTATTTTTTTTAGGTGGATTGCCAGCTGCTGATCTTGCTGTTGACAGTAAAAGCAGATATGTTCCTTGTTCACTGCCATTAGCACTGACCATGACCCTTCACACCAAAACCTCTGGAGTTACCCTGCTGCACCAGATTCAAGGCACTGAACTGGAGACACTGAGCAGACCTCAGCTGAAGATTCCCCTGGAAAGATCGCTCAGCGACATGTACGTGGAGAGTAACAAGACAGGAGTTTTTAACTACCCGGAAGGGGCCGCTTACGATTTTGGTACTACGGCTCCTGTGTACGGCTCTACTACTCTCAGTTATGCCCCTACTTCTGAATCTTTTGGGTCCAGCAGTCTGGCAGGATTTCACTCACTGAACAATGTCCCACCAAGCCCAGTGGTGTTCTTGCAAACGGCGCCCCAGCTTTCGCCCTTCATCCATCATCACAGCCAACAGGTACCCTATTACCTTGAAAATGAACAGGGCAGCTTTGGGATGAGGGAAGCTGCTCCTCCAGCCTTCTACAGGTAAATGCTTCCTTTCTTCTTTAAGCAGATGAATTGTGAAAATTAGAATGTGGAAATCTGTATGCCCTAATCTTTTTTTTTTTTGTGTGTGTGTAAAGGACCATGTGATTTAATTGAATCATCCACGATATCTAGACCATAAAAAGTACCATAGAATAAAACAAAACTGTGATTCACAGCTTACTGTGACTGTAGGCTGTAAATTTTGAAAACTATACGTAAATGAGAAACAAATTGAATAATGAGTATCCGTGTCTCCCGGGAAAATGAGAAATCACAATTGTTTAAAGAATGGCAAAAACCTCCCTGCTGTAACGTATTAGAATTACTGTCTGAAGTATGTAACTTTGCAGTACTGTGCTGAAAAGACTTCCACCATCACACATTTCTGAGTGTGAGTGGTTGTTTGTTCAGCTCTAAGAGGGTAGCAAGAGTGTTTTTCTCCTCTGGCTTCCTTTACAGTGTGAGAAGTGGCTTATATAGGAAGTAGTTCAGAGCACAATATCCTTACTAATCAAACTGTTAGAGCTGACTTAGTGACAGTATTTCAGTATTTCACCTTCATGAGCTATCCTAAGAGGTGTGTACATATTAACCTGCATTTTTCATTGGAGAGTGATATACATGAACCATAAATCTGGCATGCTGCATTTCAAAAGATGAGATTTTTTTGATTTTTGTATTTTTATTCCTTTATGGAAAGGTTATATTTTTTTGTCTGAAATAGCAGTATCTTTTAAGGGAGTGGAATAATTATCCTCGGTTTAAGTATTTATTGCCAGTTGTGAAAACATCTATATAATTTCTGAAATGGTAGAAATTGATAGTCAAACATACCAGTACGCACACTGTTAATGTTTGTGCAGTGTTAAGAGCATAGTTTTACATCAGTTTATACTGGGCTTCAGTGAATCAAAGTGAACAGATGTATTTTTTTTCTCCCTAAACTCTGTCTCTATCTGTTTATTGGGGAGACACGGGTGAGTTTGCTAGAAACTGAATAACTCTGAAAAAAGTTATTCTTTCCCTGTCGAGGGTGCGACTCTGCCAGACTTATTTGCACAATATAACATGTTGCTGTGAACAGCAACGTATGTTCTTAAAGATAATCTAACTCAGCTCGACTAAGAATCTGATCCAAAAAAACAGATGATGGTTGCACTTTTTGCAAATGATTCATCAGTTTTAGGGAGCAGATGGAACAAAGACTGGTGCAGTGATAGATAACAGTTATGTCAGACTGTCCAATACAGTGATCTGTTAACTGAATCAGTTCAAACAAAATGCATTTCAGTGAAACCAAATGCAATCAATACCTCTGGGAAGAGTGAATACATGGCAGAGCATAAAGGTCTTGAACGATTACCAGTGACTTGAGAGTGAAACCGCACTTTGCGCTAGATTAAAGGGTCTTTTTTCACTTGAACGTCCAGTGTAAATCTATGGTGAAAAGTGCGTAAGTGATCTTAGGTACGTAAACAGCAGAGCAGTGAGTTTGTGAAGTTGAAATACGCAGGCAGAAAATGTACTATAGTCAGGGTATTTTACTTCAGGAGGAATCAAACCCAAGAATCACCTGAAAATAGAAGCTGAACTATGGAAATTATCTCATTTCATTTTTAAACAGTGAATTGAGGTGAGACACTTCAAAATAAAATTAACATACTCTTTTAATTCAGCTACTGGACCAAACACGTAAGGCCAGTGCAGGATTCCCCTTTTCCTGACATTTGTGATCAAGGCTGGGTGTCTCACTTGGAGATGTGTTTTAGCTGTATGCAACTGACGGGGTTTAATGCAGCAGTAATTAGGTGAATTTATGATCTTGGGTATGCAGGTTGTTTATCTGCATACAGTGTACAAATGATCATACAAATGATTTAATGGACCCTTCCAGCTCTAACTCTGTAAAGTACACCTTATGTGGTAATAAGAAACGTGTATCAAAGTGCTTGCTATGATTATCTTCTGTTAATAGGTGTAGTACTGTTGGAATTAAATTGATAAAAGCACTGCTTTTCTTTCTTTTCATTTTTGCAAGACTCTGTTTACAAGGTTATCATCCTCACAACATTAGACATTAGGCCTTTATTCTTGTGTTTTGGCACAAATCCAATCACCAATAGTCTATTTGAGTAGGTGTTCACTGCCTGGGAAATAATGAAATATCCAATGATGGAGTCTAAATCCAAGTTCTTTAAAAAACAGTGTAACAACGCATGAATTTCCAATCTGCTTTATTCACTTTGCTACTAATCTCATCAGTTTCAACTGGATTATGGCAGAAAACAGAGCATGGGGCAGTGTAATCTGGCAATGAATAAATTGATGCTGGAGATTGGGAAGATGTCTAACTACCAAAATAGTGAGTTTCTGGAACAATCTACCAGAAGGAGCTGTAACGACAAAAATTCTCAGACTAAAAGCCCTAACAAAATTTGAAATGGATCCTTACCAGTTTACGATATGGCTGCTTGCTTCTATAATAAGGAGTGTAACCTAAGACCCAGAAAGACTCCTCTGCAGTTTTTATTTACCTTTTTGTGTAACAGAATTGTGCTGTTTTGCTTGTAAGACTGAAATATTTGCATTGCGTCATCCTGTTATACTATGGTTTTGAGATGCAAATACTGCATTCTGTAATACGAGTGGCAAGGCCAATAAATAAACTTTGTAGGTTGGAGTTGAAATTATATTCTCTTAATACTCAAGACGTTAAAGATCTTTAGTCACAAAACTCAAAACTTACCATGCGTGATTAATAAGGAAAACTTCTAATGTCGTTTCATTCTTTTAATAAGTATTCAAAATCGTGCTGACTGTAGACACACGTGTAGCTACCTGTGTGTTAATTCTAAAGTTATATTTTATTTCTTTCAAATTGTGTTTCCTTTTCCAAAAGGCTTTGTCTTTTACTGTAGGTTAACGGCAGACTTCTATAAATAGCTGAAGAATATAACAATACATAGAGAAAAAATGATTTTGTAAAGTATACAAAATATATACCAATCTCCTCCTTTCGGGAGTCTCTAAATCATGGGACATCGGAATTTGAGAAAAGAGAATGAGCTTAATTAATTCAATTGTGCTGTCTCTGCCATAGCCTCTTTTATGTCTGACCTTGTGGCTGGTTTTATAGGGAGCCAAACTAAAATACCTTTATCTTACAGTGTCAGTATCTTCCAGTAAGAGGGAGAAGGCGTAACACTAGTTATGTTTTTAATTCTCTTCAAATGTTACGTATATTTTATTTTCTCAATCACTTTTATAGTAGGTTTTTTTTATTAAATGCTGACTAGTGTTTCAGTATTACAGGAAATTCTGTACCCGTGTATTAGGGTAAACTAACTGAAAGACTTCTTTTGTTATTAACTATTAAATTTGAGTTCTGGCCATTTCTGGGTTTTTCCTTGTGCTTTTTGGCAGGGTTTTGGTCATTCAGGGAAAAATCCAGAAGCCTTTCAGTAGCTAATTTACCTGAGTAAATTCCTATGAGCAACAACAAAGATGAATCGTTTCTGTTCTGCCAGTGTGTGATGTTCCAGTGTCATCCCGCTGAGTTTGCACTTCTCAGATCTGAAGTGAAATCATGCTGCTCCTTAGTGCTGCTTTCAAATTTGACCAAAACCCATGTAAAAATGGACTGCACCTACCAGCTGTCTGGTGATGGAGTTGTCTGTCAGTCTGTAGTTCATGACAGAGGCAGGACAAATCAGTGTGCAAACAGAAATATCAGATGAAAAATCATTCATTGGTCCCTCACTTTTAGTGGCTAGTTTGGGAGTATCTTCTAGTACCTCAGGCTGTGAGTTTAGGTTAAAATAATTATTTATTTAGCTTTAGTCCAAATTATCATACTGAAATTCACACTGAAACATTTTAAACCTGCTATTGCAATCAAGATGATCACAGCTTTAATTTTTAGTGCTTTCTAAAACTGAGAAAGATTACAAATGTAGAGCAATCCCTCTGCTGCTGTAATTCATAAATCCATCAGTCTGAAAAACAGTTACTTAACCCAATATGCATGTTTTTACTTTGTCTGGTTCATTATGAATCTTTCTAGCTGTTCACGTTGAGTTCTAAACAAAGAGAAATTTTCCAAATTGTAAAATTAAAAGAATGTTACAAGGAATGCAAATTTTGAAGGCATTTTTTTCTTTTTTTATGTAATATGAGGTATACCATAACATGAAGGAGTACTGTTTAATGTAGAATTTTGTTGTTTTGGGGTTTTTTTTGAAATTTATTTCTCTCTAAAGCATCGATCTGTTCTGAGGTCCACTCTTGAACCGTTCAAGAGTGCAGGCAGTTTCTTGAACACTCGGAATGCTCCTGTTTTCAGAGCTTGTACTGCTATCTGACAATTTTACAGCAATAGATGACTGTAATGAAAGAGGCAGGAAAACAAGGACTTATCCTATCTCATGGAAATCTTGTAAAGATAAACTTGTTAAATGTCCTGAGATACTCACCCATTACAATTATGAGGGACTTGTACAAACAACTTTGGTGTTTCTGCAGCTCTTCTTAGAGAATGTGCTGATGTGGATCCTACCACAAGTGTGCTTGCACCATAAAGTCACCACCCATATTGTTGGGGAGTATGTTCGTTCTGTGCCTCCTAGTGCCCCTGAATAAGGCCAGGCAGCAGTGGAAAGTGGTAAAGGAGCTGTTATGCTTCCTCATTATCCTCCTCTCTGCCAAGGCAGAGAGATGGATCTCATCTGCTCTCTCTGAGTTTCCTTTTCAAAGTTTTTTTCTTATTCAAGAAATCTTTCTTCACTTCTTTAGCAGATGTATTCTTTGCATAAACCACAGACCCAGGAAGTGCTCCATGTACCAAGTTCTTTCCACACAGATTTAAAATTGTGGCTGAAAATGCGTTTTTTCAGGCAGCCTGTGTGAATGGGGTTCATCTGATTAAATGTAGACACCTAGGTCTTCATTAAGTTTTCCACTCCTTAGTCATCTGGTGCCATTTGAGAGGCCATATGGTCAGATGGGGCTAGCAGATATGACACAGTACCTACTGTGTAGCTATACATTTTTGGAGTAGGAGGTGAGTGTCAGTAGAGGGTCATCACCTAGAACACCTCAAATGGCATGTTGGCATGGACAACAGCATCAAACCTTCATAGGGCCTCCCTCCTTAGTATGCGGAGACACAGAGAGAAAGAGGCACTGTTGAACACGCACACTGTCTCTTTCTAAGGTACCTGATTAAAATAGATTAGGCGCATTAGGCTCTAAAAGTGCAAGTTTCTCTTTCTATACTGTAAAAGATGGCTAAGGTGACTCATTCTGGTACAGATATCTACTGGATGAACATGGATGCCCAGTGATGTCCAAAGTTACAAGAAATTAATACAACTCGTATGTCTCCTGTTTCTAAAGACTCAAAGCGGTCACCATCTGTAATCTCCCTTCAGATAGATACTGCACTATGTCCCTTGAGAGGAAGATGGGGAATTGACTCTGTGTCATTGGCCTTGATCACTCTTACTCTGAGACTACTGAAACAACAAACACTGCTGGCCATATCTGCTCTGATAGGGAAAGCATTAGTTGCTGGCACCAGTTCCTTCAGCAGTTGCAAAGTGAACATCAAATGCCAGTGTTTTTTATTAAACCAACAAGAAAGGCTGACCAGAGCTAAGGCATAACTCCAAACAAACGCAAGGCAGAACAGTCATGCAGCTGAAGTGCATTCACTAGTAACAAACGGAGATTTTGATAATTTTGATAATTTGTTATTGTTGACTATGAAACACTGAGACTGTCAGCAGGGAGTATTCTGTTATCTATTCAGGCATCAGAACTGAGATTAGAGCATAGATGCTGTCCTTCAACATTCTCATTTAAAGTGTTGCTTTCATTTCATTAATTACAGAGACTGTTTGTAAAATTTGCTGAGGTTGTACACTATCTCTGTGTATTCGGGTGGCCTTTCCAGTGAACTGCAAAAGACCATCATTTACCACAGCTCATTAGGAGCCCTGATCAATGTGACAGTGGGCAAGGCAAGGCATTTCTGCTTTTCTGCCAAGCTCAGATTCCAGTTGCTGGGAGGGTTCTTACATCATCTGACTCAAGATATTTCTTCTTCTGGTGCAAGACCATGAATATGTGAGATACTGCTTGCCATATTTCACCTACCACATGCTTACAGTGGTATCTGTTAGAGAGAAGATCATAAATCTTCAGGATAATCTTCTTGCTTGACAAGAAATTGATAACAATACTGGATTTGGGAGTGATCTGGGCATTTTATTTTAATCTTTTACTAGAAAAAGGAAATATGGTCCTCAGAAAACAAGGAGCTTAAATATGACTATCCTAAACATAAATCCTATTTGATAGATGTACATAACAATTCTAGTGGTCTTCCAACTATTGCAGTGACAGTCTTAAGTAATGACACAACAGCCAGCATCTATACAGACAAAAAAAGATGCCTAACTTTTCGTCACTCTGTGGAAGCCATTCGTAAGACTAAAAAATAATAGTAAATGTTGAAAGTCAGAAGGAACGTAATCTCTTCTTGTCCACTGGGTGGAATTTCAGTCTACGACTACTGTTCAAGAGTGCAGTCCATCTCAAATCAGCCAACATTGGTGGACTATGTCAGGTTCTGCTTCCATGTGCTGCTATCTCACAATGCTCCCAACGGTCAAAACAAACCTCCCCAGGACACAAGCAGCAGCAGCATGTGTGCAGAGTAACTGTTGAATGCTACAGGGGAGAGCCTTCCTCTCCCTTTGAGGATGGCACAGCAGTGAGTATCTAGGCAGCGCTGGGCTGCATTTAATGCCCATGCATTTCACTGCCCATTCATAAGCTATGCGAGTAAGCAGTGTATTTTTCTGTCTTGATCATCATATCCGAATAGGGAAACTGATTTTAACTAGTTTTCTAGGGAAAAGCTGTATTTCTCCCTTGAAGATTTTTTCAGCGTTCCTTCAGTCTGCAGTGCAAATGTCTGATTTGATTGCTACTTCCAGTCTTCCCTCCCTTTTATTTTATCACTTGCTATGATGCAGAAACACTGCTTTGATCTCCACAGCCTACTTGGGCTGCTGAGACATAACTATGGAAAACTTTCTAGGATGCTACAAAGCAGGTGTCAAAGCTAGGAGGAAAGGGGAAGGGAAATTTACTGCAACACAGGAAAAGTCTCAGCTCATGCTAAATAAAAACAGTTAGGAAGATGCTATGCAGAAAACAGCAGCTGCAGAAGAAGATGGGGCATAAGATTTAGGCCCCAGATCTTAAATCGCAGGACTGGGAAACTCATAATATGCTTTCCAGATAGCCTCAACTGAGATTTTTACATATAGCTCTGTTAAAATTGGAATATATAGTACCTTCTGCTTTCTTTCTATTTTCCTTTAAATTTTTTTTTCACTTTAAATGTAATTCAGGTTTGTGAGACAAGATCTATTAATTCCTAAATCCATGAAAAATATTCCAGTTCTTATAAACTTACTTTTTTTTTTTTCCCTTTTCATGTTGATCTGTAAGCAGGCGGAAGCTTAGAAGGTGCTAACTCTAAAAACCGTTATTTAATTTTACTATTGAAGACAAGTACTATAAAATCTGATCTTTGGCAAAAATGTCACATAATGCCTTATCATCAGTGTTTTTAGTTTATAAAGCTAGTAAGCATTCTTAATACATTCGTTTTGCTGAGCTATCTTGATCAAGTAGTGTCTAATTATTTAGTAACTTGTATCAACCGGTGTCTAAAGAAAATTGAAATAAGTGTTCCCTTCTTTAGTTATTAGTTACAACTTGAATTTGATGGCAAGATCCCTGTTTCAAATTACATATCACAGAATCCTTGTATCCAGGAAACTGTGGCAGTGGCAAAGAATACTATGACTGAGTATGTGCCAAATCTAGATATCTTTGGGGAGCTAATATGTCAAAGAACAACTTTGCTTGTTTGGTTCCATTCTGCAGTAAAATGATACTCCTCCTTCAGCCAAATTGATAAACACGAGCACAGAAAAATGTATATGTTACCAATATATGAGCCACCCATAACACATGTATTTCCTTGCACAGTTTTACATGATTTGGATTATTTAGAACATATGGGTTGAAAAGTATTTATAGCTTTATCTTGCCACACTATGAGAAATATAATCCTAATTTTCGTCTACAAGGGCATCAATAAGAGATAAAGCATGCAAATCTTGGAAATGGAGGTTCAGCAGAATATTAAAAATCTGAGAGAATTCTAATTAGTTTCACAGAGAAAGGTGGCGAGATAGAAACCCATAAGAAATAATATAGCTGAAAGTTTTAATGGCAACAATATCACAATGAGTACAATTGTAAGAGATATATATTAAGAATATCTGCAGGGCAAATTGCAGCTTAAGAAGTCAAACATTGCTAAAGCAGATTGCACATTGGTAAATTAAATTANAATATCACAAAGAGTACAATTGTAAGAGATATATATTAAGAATATCTGCAGGGCAAATTGCAGCTTAAGAAGTCAAACATTGCTAAAGCAGATTGCACATTGGTAAATTAAATTACTTTTACTATTTCTTCTTGATCCAAGCCATAAAAAACCCAGACAAAGTGGAAATAAATCTGATCCTGCAGAGAAATTTTTACACACCCCAGAGCAAAACTCCACCTTATTTTCATACAGTTCTAGTAACGGTATGTAACTGGTTATTATTAAGTCTGCCTAGATTCGTCTCTGGTTTTGTTACTTATGTTGTCCAACTTTGGCACATATTTTCAGTGTTAAATGATTGTCTCAGGAAAATTTGTTTTTTTAAACATTTTGACAAAAAGGAGCTCAACTTTCTAAGTATCATGGAGGGAAAAGAAAATGTTGCTACATTCATGCAAAACCCCCTCCTTTTTCATTGAACAGCCTAGACACCTTTGTACTGTAGCTCTGATATTTGGTAGTGAGGGGATGCTGTCAAATCAGGGTTATTTTTGTTTGATTTTCCCCAGAAAACCTACTCAAATTTAAGCTACAAATTCTTAAAGTATCTCACTATTCACAATGGGAATTTGTTTGCATTTGATAGATAAATTATATGAAATTTCAAGTGTCTTGCATGCTCTATCCTCTCTCAGTGACTATATATTCACTTGACTGCAAAAGCATCTTTCTCCAGCAAAATGTGTGAGGTTGCTTCATTGCACAGCTGCATGGCTTGTGAACTGGACTCTCTGCAATTATAACTGAGGCAATTTACAGAGAGGTGAGAATCAGAGAGTCATGTAAGTTTGAAGGGGGCTCTGGAGATTATCTGTTCAACATCCCGCTCAAAGTAGGCTAACTTCAAAGTTAGATCATGTTGCTCAAGCCTTTATCCAGTTGATTTTCGTAGGTTCGCAGGAATGGAGACTCCACATCCACACAGGATAATCTGTTACGGTGCTGCACCACTCTTACTGTGAAAAACTTTTTCCTGATGTATAATCACAAAATTCTTTGCCTGAAGTTGTGTCAGATGTCTCTTGTCCTTTCACTGTGTGCCTCCAAGAAGAGTCTGTCCCTCTTTCCTTTAAAATATCCCATTATATATTTGAAGATGGCAATAAAATCCTGCCTTAGCCTTTTATTCAGAAGACTAAACAAATTCAGTTGTCTCAGCATCTCCTCATACGTCATTTGTTCCAGTTCCTTCTTCATCTTGATGGCTGTCCACTGGTCTTGGTCCAGTTTGTCAAAAACTGCCTTCAGCTTGGAAGCCCCAAACTGGAAGTGTCAATCAGAGAGAAACAAGTTCTGGTCTTAGCCTCCTATCTATGTTTATATTAGTGCAGTCCAGGATGTGTTTGGCTTTCCTTGCTGCCAAGGCACACTGCTGACTTTTGTGCAACTTGTCCACCAGTACCTCAGGTCATGCTCTGCCGAGCTGCTTTTCAGCCCCTTCTGGATTTGTTCAGGGGGTTATTCCATCCTAGGTGCATGTCTCTGCATCTTCCAGTGTTGAACTTGAGATTCCTGTTGGGTCATTTCTCCAGCCTATTGGGTCACTCCGATTGGCACTTTTGCTTTGCAGCTTACCCACCACTCTGTGTGCCCCCTCCCCCCAGCTTGGTATCAATCATTAACTTGCTAGAGGTGTAATTTCTCCCTTAATTCCTGTTGTTAATGAAATATTCACTTCAGTGTTGATTGCACAGGAATGCTACTAGTACCTGGCCAGATTTGAACTGCTGATGAAAATCTGTTGAGACTAGCAGTCCAGTCATTTTCCACCCACCTTATAGTTTGTCTGTGCAGCCCATATCTCCCTACACCGGGAACAAGAAAAATGGTCTCTCTTCAGCTTTCAGAGTCCTTCTTTATCTGTGTTAGTTCTAAAGAGTTTGGCAAAAGTGACACCAGCAAAATGCAGTAAAAAACTAAGGTTGCAGGATGGGAAGATGGGACGAGGGATAAATAAAGGTGTTCTCTTTGAAGAGCAAAACAGGGCCAGTGAAGAAATCTGGTGGGTCTGGTAAGGTAGAAACTTTAAATCTCTGGTGAGGTGCTGTAGCGTGCTGCTGTGAACTGACAGACGGAACACAGACAAAGAAAAGAGGGAGTGCTCTAGTAGGAGAAAGTTGATATTGTATAGGGACCTGGAAAAGTTTGGGATGGACCAGAAAAGTAAAGTTGAAGGAGAAACTCCAGAAGAAGACTGAGATGGAGATAGAGTGGAAATTAGAGGTACTCAGGGACTGAGACTTGGAGTGAGGACAGGGGCTATAAGCAGGAGTGAAACACAGCAAGTTGATGGTGCAGAGCATGGGAAATAAAAAGGCTGACAGGGAGAAACAGGGAATATGGAACTGGGCCACTGGGCCTATGTAGAACAAACTTCCTCCCAACAGATATATGCAATAGCCCAAGTGTCGGAGGTTTGTGCTGTACGTATGAGCTTCCATCACTCCTAAAACACCAACTGCCACTCAGAAGGACTCAATGAGATCCTGTTTTGGGTGTTGTTTAATTTCTTTAAAGCCTTGGTATTTCTCATGTGCATAGAAAAAAATATAACATCAGCCTTCCCAAAGCTGAAACATGCCAAAACTAAAACTGTGTGCATGTGTCTTTCTCTCTCTCTGCCTAATGTCCTAACATGCAAAATGAAGATACTACTGCTTTACCACACAGGATCTCTATGAATAAATATTCACTGGTGTCTGTGAGGTGCCCAACTGTTATAATGGAGAGTTCTATTGAAAAATCACATGTGGAAAATCGACAAGATTGTTTTCAGAGTAGGCTTGAATAAGAAGACATGAGGCTACATATGAGCAAGGGTGAAAACATACAAAATATTGAGTAGGTGCTCAGTCAGTGAGTATGATTTTGGAAACTAACAATGATATTACTAAACACAGTATCTGAAATGGAAGAAAAATGGTTTACAGGCTTGTTAAACTCACATACCCAGCATTTTTCTCAGAAAAAATACAGCATAAACATATTTCAGTTTCAGTCCTTATATGAAATTGTTCAGCTACCTTGCATTTATTTATTTCATAGGTAGATAAAGGATGACTACACAGAAGCAAGTAGTTAATGCACCAGTCTTTCATGTTCTCTAATTTGCTTCTCACATGAACTCTGAGAAATGATCCTCAGTTCACTGTATTCCTTAAGATGAAGGATTTTGCTGGTTTCATTTCAGCAAAGCATTGAAGATCTTATTCTTCAGAGGGACAGAGTAATTTCAGTGCAAAAATCAGTACATAAGCAAATATTAAATCCTATCCGTACCCCACACCCCTTTTTTTTTCCAAAGCGTTTAAGAAAATTACCTAGGCCAAGACTGCCTTTTCAGGAAAATCTAAAATGTCGCTGTATGGCTAGCACCAGCTTCTTTATTATTTATTAAATGGCAGCAATAAGTATTAATGGCTTCAAGCTGTTTTCATGTATGGCCCGTTCTCTGACTCATACATGCCTTTTTTCCTCTCTCTCTAATTCATTTCATTGTCCACAAATGTGGATCTGTCTGGAAACAGCAAGCAGCCTGTAAGCTGCATTGCCTAAGAGACTGGCCCCACTTCTGCTCTGTCCTTCCAGGTTGTTCCAGAACTAAAACACAGGAGAGCAGAGCAAAAAGAGTTGTCTTTTTTATTACTGGGGAGGTATGGCAAGATATAAGTAAGACCAGTTGTCCAACAGCTCTACTTCATGACTTCTGATGACAGCCATATTTAAGTCATGCAGCAGCGTAAAATGGATGGACTCTGGAGGTGGTCTTTTTAGAACCATAGAATCATAGAATGGTTCGGGTTGGAAGGGACCTCTAG
>VZSC01007695.1:365669-382315 GCA_013398225.1 Steatornis caripensis
AAGTCGTTGATGAATACGTTGAACAGAACTGGACCCAGCACTGACCCCTGGGGAACGCCGCTGGTCACAGGCCTCCAACTAGATTCTACACCACCGATCACACCTCTGCGCTCTGCCATTCAGCCAGTTCTCGACCCAAGGGTGGACTTGATACCAGATTACTTGGGGAAGGTCTCCTTGTCTCAGAGAAATTCCTCAGGTCTGTGTCTGCCTGTTACTTGGTCCTTTTCTGATGACATTATGGGACAAACTTTAAAAAATAAGGACAATATCTGTGTCTTATGGCCGATCCTGAATTCCAAATTCAAAATCAGAGTTTTCATTGCAACTTTATCTCTCTCAGTATGAGAGATATTCAAGACTGTTTTTGTGGGAACTGAGACTTCTAGACATAAATTAGTCAAACTAAAATATGCCAAGTAGAAAGAAAAAAAGAAATATGCATCTAATGGAAGTAAAGTATTTCAGTGCTTAATAAATCTGAAATCACTAGCTTTACCTCAGTCATCTCAGCACAGTCAAGGAATGGAGGTTTTGTTTATTGCATACTGTGAATCATTATTTGGGAATCACTACACAAGAGTTTAGGACAGGTATTTCTGCAACTGGGAAATGAATGGAGTGTACTGTCTGGGTTTTTTTGTCGGTGTTAGGTACTACATTAAAACTGTCATTGGGAACAATTAGTTTAAGAGCTATTTTTATTCCTTAGATTCCTGTTTTGGTACTATCAGCACTGAAGCTATTTTCTTCTTTGCTGATGATACAAAGCTGGGGGGAGCGGCTGACTCACCGGAAGGCTGTGCTGCCATTCAGCGTGACCTGGATAGGCTGGAGAGTTGGGCGGAGGGGAACCTGATGAAGTTCAACAAGGGCAAGTGTAGGGTCTTGCACCTGGGGAGGAACAACCCCATGCACCAGTACGGGTTGGGGGTTGACCTTCTGGAGAGCAGCTCTGCAGGGAATGACCTGGGAGTGCTGGTGGACAACAGGTTCACCATGAGCCAGCAATGTGCCCTTGTGGACAAGAAGGCCAGTGGCATCAGCAAGTGAAACAGGAATCAAGAATATGTCTAGCGTGGCAGCTCCCGCTGGGATTTGTGGAGCAGTGCTGCGGCTGAAGAATGAAGATACAATTAAGACATCTTCAGTCAGAATCTCTGCACCGTTGGCTTGTCTTTCCATTTTATGTGTTATACTTTCCAAGATAATTGGATTGAAACTGGTTTTGGATTCTGGATTTGTCAACAGAATGATGTTGGTCAGAATTATTTAGCTTTGTGATCTGTAAATCTATATAAATAGTTCTGTGAAATCAAGTGACTGTAGTTTCAAGCTTGGATATCTAATGATACATGATTGAACAAAAAAATAAGTACCTGAGGTGTTAGATGGAGCCAGATGAAGAAAGACAATACAATTTTGAAACTGTTATTGACATTTCAAAACATTTTTATTAAGGTTAGAACAAAATTAAAACCAAAACAGAAGTAAATCAAAGAACTGAGGCCTTTGAGCAATAATTCAATTATTGGTCTATTTGTCTTATAGGATTCTTTGGGTGTACTTTTGAATACATGGACTGTTTGAAAATCAATCATTGATTTTGGTCATGGTAAGCCTAGATGAGTGCCTGGTGTTGTGTCCTAACCTGCTGCTCATTCAGATCCTTTTCTGAAAGAGTAATGTCTGAAACAGAGCCTCGGAAACTTTTGGTACCATTTCGGTTTGAGGAATTACAAAATCTGTTAGGTTGTTTTGAAGAAAGGTGAGTCATAGCTGCTGGCTCCTGCTCAGTCCTAACACCAGGAGAGGGGTGAGTGGCTGTAATCAGATTGTGCTGGCCTTGCCAGAGCAGAGGTGAGGAGGGATGTGCTGCAGTCAGCCTCCAGCCTCAGCTCCACTGAGAGCTTCTGCTTTCCTACCGAGGCTTGGGCTGGACCACAGCGGGTTCATAGGTTTGCCATGCCAACCTTAGTGCAATACTTCCAGCATTCAGCTGTATGCAACAGAGAATGTTTTGCCTAAAAATGAGTAAATAGATGGTTTTTCTACCATAGGTAGCCATTAAAGAATATTATACAAGAAACGGAAGTTGAAACCTGGATTTTTTTTCCTTTCATTTATGAGAAGTGTGTGTATCTGAAAAACAAAAAAAGATAAGATTCAGTAGGAGTTCCTTGTGTCTAGTACAGTGGTATTATGTGTGTCCCATGTGAACAGGTAACAATATGTTCTAAAATGCCACGACAGGAGTATAGCTGCTATGTCCATAATACTGCACATTTAGTTCCGCCTGAGTTTTTCTATCTAATAGACTTTTTCCTTCCTTTGTAATTTATATATTTAGTTGTCTGCTAACAATAAAATGTGAGAAGATTAATGAAGTGCTATATTGTAGCACCTCTGAAGCATTTGAGCTTATTCTCTGTTGCTGTGATGAATAAGAAATGACACACAAATAGATGACATGGATATGCCAAAACAAAATGCAACTTAATGTCTTGAAACAAAATTATTGCCAACACAAAAGGCAAGTGCATGGATTTCGCACAGACCTAATTTCTCACACATTGCTGCATAAGTTACAGCCAAAATACGTAGACAAGCAATTTTGCAAACACATGTTATGTGCAGTTGACTACCTGAATGTATTTCCTACCTTTCATGAGCCGTGTTCTCTTTGCTTACTATTGATTGCATAATCAGCATATACAACTTTATCTGTGGACATTATCTGAATGAATAATTTGGCTACTTTGGGATAATTTAGCTCGTGTAGATATGTAAAACTGACTATTTGCTATTTGGTTAGTACTGATGATTGAGACACCTGTGCATGAGGAAAGATGGAAAGATCTGCAGTCTGCAAGCAGGAAACAGAAGATACAGAGGAATGAGGAAAAGAACACAGCCCAATTTTTCAATCTACTATTTTAATACTTTATACCGTTGCAATGCAAACATTAGTCTGATCAACCGAAAGCTGCCACTGAAAAAGTTTTTCCCTTGTTGCATTTCTGGTCATGATTCCTGTGGCTACATCAGTAAGCCAATGTGACCACACAGTTGGGATCCTTCCTTCTTCACCCTGCATTTTCTGGCCTCCTCCCTCGCCTCAAGTCTTGTGACTCTATGTTGAACAGCATTAATTTGCTGCTCTGGGCCTAAGTGTCTATGGCCAGAAATGAAGAGAGAGCAAGACTGCCTGGTCTGGCAGCAGTTTACAGTTACTACTTCTGTGACATAAAGAAAAATGACAGTCTTTGTAGCCTTTAACACTAAATTTTTAGAAGTGATCTCTAGGGATTACTTAGAGAGGTGCTGAACATTTACGGCTCTCCTTGAAGGGAAGGAGAGCTGTAGGATCTAAGAAACTTAAAATAAGTTAGACAACCAGTTTGGTGGGGATACCTAAAATTATATCCTTTATATAACAATCTGTTCAGGTTTTATTTCTTAGTAATTTTATTTTCTATTTCTTACACTTTCAACTAAATTTTTAGCATATGTAATTTTCGGTTTCTGGCGATCATCTATGACAAATGTAATAGATAAGTTATATTTTATTTCACTGTGTATCAACAGGGCCTGGCCTTATAAAGCTAGCACACACCTAAGAACTAGGCTACATGTCGTTGCCAGACTTCACTGCTCTATTTCAAACTCTAACATGTTTATCACATGGTTTACTGTTCATTAATATTCAAAGAATGAATTGGCATGCAAAGTTGTATTCAGCCCTTTCCAGAGGACAAATATGAGTCAAGTACCTCAGCTGGAGCAATGTTTCCCCACAAACTGCCCAGATTTTGTGAGGCATCACATTTCTGCGCATCCATCTTGCCTCCATTTTGACTGAAAGAACAAACTAAAGCATGCTACTTTGAGGTCTGTGTCTTCCCTGCTAGGGTCCAGAACTCTCAGGACTGAAAGTTGACATAATTTGTTATTAATTTTTCTTAATAGAGGAAGAAGAGTATGTAACAAGCTACAAAGCACAGGTACTCTGTTGGCCTGACAGCACTAGAGTGCTGTGAACACTTTAAGCACCCCAGCTCTGCAGGTGAACTGCAGCCCTTTTTGTACGCAATGACTGGTTGGTACAATGTGTTTTCAGATCAAATATTTGTTTGCCTTCTGTCACGCTTTTGTCACCTGTCATTTGATTGGTGACAACTGTATGCTTTGGTCCCACCTGTTACACTTGTTATGCTTTCAAGCATGTGACTTTCGAGTCATATTTGAATTTCTGGGATGCACATTCCTTGTACAGGGGCATCAGCCAGGACTGATGCCTCTGTCTTTTCAGATGCCAATCAAGTGTTGCACTACAGCATGCAGTGTACCAGTCTTGGACTGGCTTTCGCCTGCTGCTGGTAGTGCAGGCTAGCTGTGGCCTGCAAGGAAGTTAATCTGCTCATTTTCCTGGGATTGTGTGGGTGCCATGTACCAGTAGTTTGGTTTGATGAAACTGACGTAAGCACAAATGAGTTAGTATGTTTAAGAACTCTTTTTTTCTTTCACTGGGCACTAGACTGTGCACTGTTAGTCCAAGGACTGCAGAGGCAGTCTGTTCCTAGGGTTTACCACTTTGGGGCAAGAACAAAGAGCAGCGGATAAACCACATCTTCTGGGTCAAGTACACAAGCATTTTTACATGCAGGTGTCAGATCTTCCCAAGTGCCTAGTTCCTTCCCTGCTGCCCCTATCGTGTCTTTGGGCTTGGCACCTCTGCCTAGCCTTTTTCCTGTGTTCTTACTAGCAGCTGGCATAGAGTGACTTGTAGATGGCCTGGGTGGTAAACTCTTCGGGAAAAGATTTTGGTCTCTCTGTGCTTTGTATCAGTTAGTTTAAGAGGTCTGCATGCACTTTGATGAACGTAAAAGCACTACTTTAAGTAGTCTTTTATTACACCATGGTTTATTTTCCTGTGGCCTAGAGCCCTCTGATTTCTTTGTTGGGACCATATGTGGCTGTACTAGTGTTTTCTTTCAAAAGTTCATTTTCAAATGCAGTGTACCCCTTAAAGTTACATTTTCGTTTACAAGTGACATTTTAAAGAAAAATAGCCATTTGAAATGATAGATTGGTTTAGATTGGAATTGTTGAAATAATGTCTAAATTGTGTTATAAAATCTGCATTCTTATTTAACGTATTTTTTGAAGTTGGTGTAAAGGAGAACATTTATATCTTTCAAGCATTTTTCTTTAAAAATGTCCCGTTTAGTGTTGGTCATTGAAAGATTTTCCTAGGAATTTAATAAAGCTTGGGTAATTGGTTAAACTGCAGTCTTAATGTGTGCATCTGAAATATTTGGAAAGAGGGCTTGCCAAAGAGTAAAAGGAACAAGTAAGCCCATGAAAGTCCTATAAAGGCATGATGAAGGAAGATTTATGACTGATTCCTGTGTTTTTGCTGGCATATACCTTTGAAATAGTCTGGAGGTAAGTGTAAAAATCTGACAGCGCTTCCTGAAACACCCTTTTCCAATCCACCGAGTGCATTTAACATTTTCCTTTCAGATGTTAGGATTGTGCTCGTTTATCTGAATGTTAGAAAAGAAAAAAAATAGCCTAGTGATTGAGTAATTCTGAAGAAAGGTTGCTAGGAACAGTGAAGCCTGGAGAGGAGATGACTTCTGGATGTGTTATATTCTTATTTGAAGGGCTGAACTTTAGCTTTTTCGCAAAGCCATACTTTAATTCTAGGACTCACATAAGAAATGCAGCAGTACAACGTTTCAGCTTAGTCTTTGAGGCTTAGCGTGACTTTAATGGAGACAAGGGTGACCAGATATTTCTGAAAGTGTCGAAGCTGTAGAGGATATACACCAGAAACCGTTAGCTGAAGCTGATCCTTTGGTTTTTTTCATGCTTCCAACTTTTTGAACATATTTCATTCTTCAGATTGTTTACACTAAAGTGAAATGTCCTTCCAGATTTTTTGCCCACCAGGCCCTCCACTTTGACACACTTGTGGGCACAGCCGATTGCCACACTCAGGCCCCTGTTGCTTCTGTCCCCAAAGCCACACAACCACACACCAACTTGGTATTGCTGCCAGAATATCATATCTGTGTGGTGCCTGGAGGCACTTTGTCTGTCAGCAACTTTTTCATCGAATTTGGCACACTGTGAATTAAGGTTTTTCCTCAGATTGTATTACTCTTCATCCACCAGATTCTGTGGGATTGCCTAACTGAGTAAGAGGGATGGTGTCAGAGAAAAATACCGCCTGGCAGGAGGCAGAAATGGGCAGAGAAACCCTGAGCCAGTAGGCTGGTGATTATTTTGGACCCTGGGGAACTAGCCCAAATTATTTATTTCACTGGTGCTATTCCTTAAAAAGTAGGAGGATCATCCAGGGATTCAAAAGATACGTCAAAACATTAATTTGTGGAGATTTTAGTCCAAAGATAAAATAGTACCATTAATTTTTAAACAAGCAGATGGTATCTGCCAGTTGTTAAAAGCAGCAGAGATCTGTAAACGAGCCACTTGAAATGTAAGTAAGCGGACGTTTTTCTAGTGCTGCTTACCACAACAGAATCTGAAACATTAAATATTTTTCAAATTCACAAAGGGTCAGTGCAGTGCCTAGTCTTTGGGAAGGAGAAATCTAACGCACAAGTGCAATGACTGGGGAATTGCTAAGTAGGGAAAAGGACTGCAGAATAAAAAATAATGTAAGGGGTAGAGAAGATCATAAGCGAAATACAAGCCAACAGAGTAATCTTTTCCAGAAAAGGCAAATTTTATTCTGTGAACAGAAAAACAGATGAACAGGTCAATATGCTGTTTTAGGAGAGACTGGCAAGGCCTATTTTGGAGTTTCGTGCCCACTAAGGGGCAAGCAAAGTAGTTACGAGAGCAGCAAGAGAATGGGAGAATTAGAGAGGAGGCTCTGGATGGAAGGCTTGAGGCCGAGAGGTGGCATAGCAGGAACCTTACAGGGGGAAAATGTGTACGAAGAGGGCAGTGGCTGAATTGTTCTCCAGGCTAGCTGGAAGTACCTGAGGACAAATAAGCTTCATTTCCAGCAGAGAGGACTTAGACTGGACATTAGGTAGTGAAGCAGCAAGCAGTCCACAGAGAGAGGCTTATTCATAGCAAATCTTGTAAGGGCAAGTTAAACAAAGTTCCCATGGGGCAGGTCTACACATACAGTCTTTTAAGCGATAATCTCTCCCTGCTTTACCGAATGCAAGTATGCAGTGACTGCAATTGCTGGAGGTCTGTTTATGTCACTTTCACATCGAGACTGCAAGACAGTTTGGCTACTGGCAGAGTTAGCAGCAACTTCTGCACCAAGTTAATCCTGCAGAACTGTCCCTCTGGATGTGTCTGCAGATTCTTTTTCCTGATTATATACATGCTTATTTCATTGTAAATGTGTATTGCATGAAAAGAAGTGTTTTGATGTCTGAATATCTTTCTGTCAAAACTTTTTAAAGTTGGGATTTCAGCAAAATGAAAATCCAATAGAAAATACTTTTTCCTTGAAAATTCAAACAGAGCAATTTTCTTGTCTGAACTTTTTCTTTGCAGAAACTAGATTTTGGTGCTGATTTCAATGGTCTTCAAGACATTAATAAGAAGACAATATTTTTTATTATTTCAGAAGTGAAATTCTGGCAAGAAATATTATAGCGTTTATCACATATTCTGACTTGAATGGCATCGCTCAATTGGTTCTTCAAAGATGTGTTTCTGGCCCTCATTTTACCCCATGGGCAGTGTCCTGGGACACAGAACCTCAGGGCTCCAATGGGAGTGATTACTGTGATGAGGGCTTGCCTTGTAAGAGGTGCAGTCTAAGTCCAGAGGAGAAAAGACAGAAGTGCAAATCATATAAGGCAAGGCCCAATATGTAAATGAAATTTTGTAGTTTTAGAGGTATTAAGAAGAAAGTTTTGTGAGGTGTGGGTTTTGTTTTGTTTTTAACCTTAAAATATTTCAATTCTGTTTGGACTGACTTGAAACATCATAGTTTTTCTTGTTGATAGTTCATAGCACTTACAATGAGCTGCTCACCACAGGATTTCAGAAATTTTAAGTTCAATCTTGGTAAAAAAAAGCATAATTCTATCCTTTTATGATTAACCAGGTATATGTGGTTAACAAATGGCAATACTAAGAGCCCTCAATCCTTCGTTAATTACAAATCTCAGTATGTGCTTATGGAACTCATGCGGCAGGTCAAAGGAAGGTAGGACTGCATATTAACATAAGTAGGAGCTAAGTAATCATGGCAGACTGGGTTACAAGGGCACAGAGAGAGGCAGAAGAGTGGAATCTTCCCGCGCAGGACATGAGGAAAATAGGTAGTGATGGAACGAGAGGGAAAGCTTTGGATGAGGTTCCTGTGGAGAGTCTGGGCATGGGACAAGGAGCCAGACAGAATCAGGCCAGGCACAGGAAGAGAGGAGTTCGCTCCTTTCTGGACAGGGAGACTGAAACTGAAAAGAAAAGCCCAAATCTGGAGGTACGTGTAAGAATGGGACAAGAGGAACTGGGTGGGTCAAGTGAGAGCACTTGGCAAAGAACAGCTGCGGGAGGACAGAGCAGACATACCCACCCACACGAGTGGCAGCAACCTCTGTGCACTTTTACTTCTTCTCCTAAACTAAAGGACTTGTAGTGTCCTATTGTAGAATAAAGACTACTTACAGCTGTTAGCAGTTATCACTGACATCCTCTGTTGCTTGGGAATGAGAGCGGCCTCCTGCCATCCCCTGCTGCGTTAAGGCAAGTGAGAAGTGCACCAACAAGCCCAGCCCTGCTGTCTGTGAATATAAATATAAGGCAGAAGGAGAACATTTTTGTTTTTCTGTATGTCCCCTAGAAGGTGAGAAGCTACACGCAGAAAAAATGTTGTTTGCAAGCTTGTATCATTAATAATCCCAAATTAAGGTGATCTCTGCAAATCTTACTTTGTCCCTTTGTACCTTTGTGATTAATACAACAATAATTATTTTCATAATTATGAGGTTAACATAAGTGAACGGCTGTTTCAATATATGAAAAGGATCAACTCTGGAACGTGTCATGCTCATATAGTGAAATATATCATTGTTTGTAAATTCTCTACTTATTTCTAGCAAAGACTGGTAACTAAAAAATGGAATGAGGCAAAAATTTCAAGAAGTATTACGTGATGGCAGCTGATTGCTTGCCTGATGAACTAAATTCCTTATCTAACTCTGCCCAGAAATGCTTCTGTGGAGTTCAGAAATCATTTAAATCAAACTCCTCACAAGTATTCTTGTGTTGTATTGTAATTTTCTTAGTGCTGAATGGAAGTCCTACAGTCTGATTTATGTAAGTGCTGAACATTTACCCTTGCAATTGCAGACCGAGGAAGTAGCACTCTGAACGTTCAAAATGCTATTTAATGGTGGGTACTTAAAAAACCCAGGTTGCACATAACGCAGTATATACTTTTGACCTTAATTTCTCTCAGCCTCATTTTTCATTCTTTCAAATCACAAGAGTATTGGAAAAATACATTCATTAGCACCTGTCAACTGTTAAAATGCTATAGTGGCATGGGAATACTGGAAGATAATTACTTTTGATGTTATAGATGATTTTGGATAGTGTGCTGACAGTAAGACACCGGATACTAAACAGTCAGGAAAAAAATGACGAAGACAGAATAGATGCTCATTTAATAATTTCTTTTTGTTCTGTGCACTAATGAGCTGTTGCCCTGTGAAAGGTATGGTCATATAATCAAAGAGAACATACATGTGCACAGGAGGGATAGATGAAGGTTTGCATTTGCAAGGTGCAATTCAGCCATATTCTATATTTAAAATCTTAATCTTCTTTTAGTGTATATTCATATAAAGCATATGTGTGGGTGTTTCTGCATTCACCTTATGTACAGAAGGAAATTATTAACCTTTCGTGCATAAGAAAAAAACCCAGAAAATCGCCATAGCTTCAGAACTGTTTGAATTCGGGGCTACTCCATGAATTACAGCTACACCACCGCTCTTCACTTAAGACTAATGGAAATTACCCTGTGAGTTGTAGTTTAGATTCCAGCAGCAGTGAGAAATAGAATGAAACAGAATCAATTTCTCAGTATTTATTCCAAAGAATTTTTGTATTAATTTAAATTTCAGACCTGTTGAACTGACAAATATATAGACAAATAGAGCTCCTTCCTCTTTTAAACCGCAGACCTCTGCCGTCCCCAAGAAAACCTTCCACATTTTTCAGAAATTTGGGCAAAATTTTGTGTTGTCAAGGGTATCAACTGCAAAATGATTAGCTCAAATTCATAAACCATGGAAAACCAATCCCGGGAGTGGAAGTATGGGAGAGGGAAATACTGAAAACATCCAAATCAGGCATTAAGTACGAGAACAAGGAACCTGCGCTCCCTTCCCCTCCCAATAATAGAACCTCCCAGAAAAGTGGCTGGAGGTGCCACAGTCCGCACAGTGACTGTGCAGAGACACACCTCTTTAGACTTTAATCCAGTCTGCAAATATTAGTGACAGATCTGAGCAAAAAAAAAAAAAGTCAAAAATGAAGGAACTGAAAGGATACTCAAATTTATACTGACTGTAGCAAGTAGCTTTAGAGAAGATTTTTCTTCACACATGGCATGGTATAATTTTGGCATATCCAAATGTAGTATTTCAATCACTCATTTTAAAATTAACCAGAGTTAAGGACAAAGGAATATGATAAAACTAATGCCAAAGGAAATATTTAATTTAATGTTGAATAAGACATTTTGATGACCTAAGAAGATATGCTTTTGTTTTCATGTTGACAGAGCCTGTCCTCAACACTACAATTTCTTGGTCAATACTGAGCTATTTTTCCTAAGTTATTTTACTTTAGTTACCAAATAAAATTGTATTTCATTCTAGTTCTAAAGAAAACACTCCAGTGTCTCCTGACTATAAAAAACATTTACTGGTGCGTTGTGAAATACTGTCAATATTTTAAGACTATTTTATTATTCACCTTTCATGTAATTTCATTTATTTTCATTTTTTTTCTTATATTTCTCTCCTACTAGTGATCTCTTTTTTCTTTTTCCTGAACTGAGCCCTGTCCTATTTTCAGTTGGTTTGCTACAGGGTATTTTTCTTAGTTGGCCTGCATGCATATCTTCTGGTATTTTTAAAGTAGTTCTTCATATTGCCTCTCCTCATTCCTTTATGTCAATTATTTCTTCACCTCATCCATTCACTACACTAGCTTAGGGTCTTCTACTCAGGTAGTCCTACTTATATGTCCCTGCACTCACCCTGAAGGCAAGAAGATACGAGCTAAATCCATGAAACAAATGAGATGAAGCAACCAGAGGAGTATTCTCCAGCAAGAAGGCCTCCTCCTGCATTGTTGTCACAGGTGGTAAGGTTGCTGCTGTGCAGCTCTGCTTTGGTGGCCTTCCTGGTTGCACGCTGTGTTTCCCCTGGTGGAAAGACCTGTGGAGGCACAGGGAGCTGTGCAACACTGTGGGAGAGGGAAGAGAAGGGCTGGCCATGCAGCCCGTATTGAGATCTGAATTACAGGCAGCTCCTTCTCATCCTACAGCTTATTTTCACCCAAGAATGTCAAACTTTCATGGCTATGTTCATCCCATTTAGAAAACGTAGATGAACTTAAATGTCACGTTTAGTGAGGTAGGCACTAAGCTGGAAGGGACATCAACATTGTCTAAGGGAAATGCTTACTAATCTCGTTTCTGATGCTTCAGCCAGAGATATTAACTTGCTGATGATCCGGGAATAACCTGAGGACAGTGGGGCAAGAAAGGCCCGCATGTATATTAGTTACCTAAACAAGGCCAGGGCACAGGTGCAAACACCAGCACGACGGCTCTCGCCGCTTAATAGCTTCACCCTCCCAGGCATGGTTTGCCCTGGCTGAGTAATCCTCTCCTACGGCATGGCTCATGCAGGAGCTATGCAAGGGTCTTTCTCCCTTGTTAGCATAGATGAAATCGTCCTGTTTTGGGGAGGAAGAGAGTTTAGCTGTGTGAGTTAAACGTGCTCAGAGCACTGAGAATCATTTGCAAGCAAGCCCCGGGGTGAGCTCCAGCTGATGTTCATCATCAGTGGAGGATCAGCGAAGGAGTGATGCCGGCTCCCGGTCCCATTGCTGGAGCCCACCCTCGTTACTGCAGCCTTGTGCTGGCTCAGCACGGGGCTGCCTCCTGACGTCCCATCTAGCCTAAAATACCCTGTGAGTCTGTCCGTTTGATACACAACTCTGTGTAAGATTTTCTCTCTCCATCGTCAAGTTGTAGT
Organism: Steatornis caripensis; assembly: GCA_013398225.1. Lineage (NCBI taxonomy): Eukaryota > Metazoa > Chordata > Aves > Caprimulgiformes > Steatornithidae > Steatornis > Steatornis caripensis. The sequence goes on from VZSC01007695.1 coordinate 377,954, forward strand.
TAGTTTAATTACAAACCTAGGCATTTTGGGATATTTGTTTTAAGCCAACATTTCCATTTGGATGGCATATGGGATTTTCTCAGATACATTGGAGCTGCTTTCTGAGAGTACATTTTTGGCGCACTTAACGTACTTGACAATTTTCTGTTTGTTTGTATACTTAGTCATTCCTATTGCAGTACTTCTCCTTGAGGTGTCTTTCAAATATTTTCAAGCACTTAATTCTGTTCAAATAATCTTTCATAAATATTATGCCCCATATGGAAATTCACATTCTAAGAGCAAGTTAATTAATTTTGTATTGAATAGTAGAACGGTGTTATAACAAGTCCAATGTGTGGAAAAGCATTTGTGCTAGACCTTGACTGCATTTGAAATGGCCATTGGTTTTGAAGCTTTTTGCAGTAGGAACTTCCATCCCTTCTGGTATGAAAGGTATAGCAGCTGTGGATTAAAGTTTCTGGTATGAATGTAGATTCAGAAAGATAGAATTTCTCAAAGTGTCTCCTTCATCTTCTTGAATAACTTTTCCCTTAAGCCCGCCTACCTGTAAATTCGCTTTTTTTCAGGTAAAACTGGGGTTATGAATAAACTATTGGTGGACTGTGTGCTGTGGGTTATCCTAAATTCCTCCTGCCTGCCACTCAGTTTACCGTGATGTAAAAAACTGAGTTTACCTTACAAAACTGTAATTCCCTCATGTACAAATTCTTTTTACTTTACAGTCAATATGGGGTTAATGATCTTGTGGCTGATTCAGAGTTGCAGGTGATGAGTGAATGTTTAAAGCTGAGTTGCCTTATTTGCTAACACATTTATTGAGGAGAAAACTCAGCGCAACTTAGGTGGAAAAACATGAAAGTGAGTGAGGAAGACAAGTTCGTCCTGCTCTGTAGGTTCCAAAACGCTTTCCAATTTATGTCTGCTATGTTATTACATTTGGAAACGAGCAGTAAATCCTGAGGTTTTTTCACTTTCTAATCTGTTCTGTTTTGGTGTGGGCCTTGGAGGGAGGGCTTTCTTTGGGTTTTTTTTTCTTTTTTATTTGTATTTCTCTTTGGTAAACATAGTTGACAAGAACTTTTGGTCTTTTTTTTTTTTGGTATTGTTTGCATAGATCAGAAAGGAAATTGTTGAAAAGGTTCTGCTATTGTATTTTGGGAACGATGATCTTGCCAAAGTTATTAAAGTTGGGTTAGGTTGTTGCACTACGTTCTCCAGAAGGCTAACCCTTGAAACCTAACTGAAAACTGGATGAAGAGTGGACTGGTTTTTTTTTCTGTCAGGACACAGCATCTGTGGTCTGTGATCTGGCAGCTGATTTCTGGATGAAATTTGAGATGTTAGTTTGATTTAGCAAGCTCTGTGTTATTTGGACACTCTTTTCCCAAAAAGATTTCCTCATCACCTCCTCTAGTAAGTACTAGAGTTGTGATAATCCAAAGTTTGTTTATTACCAGCTTTCATTTCCATTGTATAAATGGAAAGGGGTGGCAGGATGTTATTTCTGGGGAGGATGGGACTAGGGGCATTTTAGTGTGCTTCCCACTGTGGCTCATAAGAGCCTGAATACGATGACTCTGCAGGGCCAGTTTGCAAAATCATGCTCAAAGTGGTGTGCCAGTGGCACTGACTTTGGGAGGTGGATGGGGATGGGAAGCCAGCAAGGCCATTTTTGGATTCATTTTACTTTGTGAAGATCTGCGTTAACAAATTTATAGTGCTCTTTCAATATAGCAAATTTGTGTGGAGGAAGGCAACAGAGGTCTGATTCAAATACGAAACACAGGGGCATTGGGGGCAGGTGTGAGCCCACAATGTGGCATTGCTCCCCTGTCTGCCTGTGATCCCTTGTGCCATGGATCCTGTGTGTGGTTCAGGGAGCAAACTGTCTACTTGCTTCTGCCTGCAGCCTGCCTCTGAAAAAGGGGACCCTCGTTCACTGACCGAGGATGGACAGAATCTGTGGGACAGACTTCCCGCAAGCAACATGGCAAAACACGTCTGTCTTTACAATACATTCCTTGTTAGTGTTTATGCATCTTTTTTCCCTTTAAGCATAAATTTTCCACAATATTTCTCATCTGTTCTAGATAGAAAAAGCATTTTTTGTCATTTCAGAATGTTTTTAGTAATTTTTTATTATTCTTAAATATAATTTTAATAAAAATGTATTTGTGAGCCTAGTATTGATCCGAATGAAGATAAATATTTTGAAAAGTTGAAAATTTAAATTATCTGGACTGAATGATGACTGATACTTTTTGGTATTTCTTTATTTTGAATTTACCTATTAGTTAAAGTTTTTGCTTTTGTATCCAGCTAGGGAACTAGGGTTGCTTTTGTAAGTTTGTGTATATGTGTGTGTGTGGTGTTGGAAAAAACCCCCCACACCTGAAAAAATATGTTATTGTTTTGAAGCCTGATATTTTCTTCCTTTTACCGTTTTTAATCTGCCTTATTCAAAAGGTAAAAAATTATAAAACTTCTGTTTTCATATCAATAAGATATAAAAAGTAATTAATTATTTTGTGAACATTGTCTTGTATAACACACATATTTGTAGCAGATTTGAAAAAAAAAAATCCAAAATGATGAATATCTACCAGGTGATTATGTTCATCTAACAGATTATTCCTTTGCTGTTAAAATTATATTGTCAGTTATTTGCTTGCTTGCTGATTTACTTTAAATATTTAAAATTCTTGTGGTTATATACATCTATACATATTTTTTTAAAAAAAGTCACATTGTAGTTAAATTAAAGTTAGACTGAGAGGATGGATTAGGTGATCTAGCTGCAGGCAGGAGATAATGGGTTCTTATCTTCATGAGAAACAACAGCTTTGATCAGCGCTCAGTAGAAAAAAGAGAAGTCAATTAAATGAGACACTGAGATAAAGTAAATTCAAAGGAAGATTCAGGACCTGGAGAAGAAGAAAAAAAACTACCTAGATTTGGTGTGTTGGAGAAGGTAGTTACATGAACCACGTATGCATTTTATCCATAACAATTTATTAATGATAATTGTTTTCACCTTTTTCACATTTTAACATCTGAAATATGTAAGGGTTTTTTTTTTCCTCACCTACTTTGTTAAATTTTTGTTTTCAGAATTGTGATGTTCTCCAGTTTTCCCATCTCACCAAAAAGCCAGAGCTGTACCACATCAGCCCTTCACCATTTGCAGTTTCTTCTGTCTTGCACAAGCCCCTAGAAAACAAAAAAATCTTTAAATAAGTGTTCAAAATTAGCTGGTATATAAGGCTTGCTAAAGAACATAGAGTTTTTAAAAATGCATTTTTTTCTGAATGATGCCAGTAGCAGTATCTGCTATCTAACATGCCAAAGCCTCATGTTTCTCTAATAACTGATATTCCTTCAAAGCTGTTCAATGAAAATATATTGTATGTGGGGACAGAAATTACGTATAAAAAGTTTTGAGGTTGTGGCTGGCAGCACGTATGAGAGCATCCAGGTGGCTTTGGCNTAGAAAACAAAAAAATCTTTAAATAAGTGTTCAAAATTAGCTGGTATATAAGGCTTGCTAAAGAACATAGAGTTTTTAAAAATGCATTTTTTTCTGAATGATGCCAGTAGCAGTATCTGCTATCTAACATGCCAAAGCCTCATGTTTCTCTAATAACTGATATTCCTTCAAAGCTGTTCAATGAAAATATATTGTATGTGGGGACAGAAATTACGTATAAAAAGTTTTGAGGTTGTGGCTGGCAGCACGTATGAGAGCATCCAGGTGGCTTTGGCTAGTGGAAAGCTTTTGGGCGATGACATGGACAGGAGCAGGAGATGTCAGGGAACTTGAAAGAGGATAGTTGAGCATGCAAGTAATCAGAAAGCTGTAGAGGCATACTGGTTTGGAGCATGAAGTTGCTGGTGGTGCCAGATACCTCAGTTCATCAGAATACAGGAAGTTTTGCTGTGCTGAGGAAGGAAATAAGGCAAAATTAGGTATGGAGGCAGAAATCTGAATGAGAGAGCTCCCAGTTTCCTAGGCTCAAAACCAGGACATGTTTGAGAAAGTATTGGGACTCTGGGGAGATAAGAGCCACCTGTTTACTAATCAGCAATTAAAACATGCATGGTAAGTGGATAATTATTGTAAACGGTAGGATTCTTCATGCTTTATCTTGTGTGATGCTATCACACCCAATTGTATTTGTCTCCTGAACAATTTGTAGTGCAGACTTTTACTGCAAAGCATGTTTTGAAGAGCTGTTTGCCTTCCAGGAGCAACCCCAGAGTTCATTGCTAGTTCCTTTGGCAATTTCACATCCTCTCGTCTTTTTGAATATTATTTACCATGCCTGCAGCAGCTACCCATAATAACATCTTACCAGATGC
>VZSC01007697.1:0-39460 GCA_013398225.1 Steatornis caripensis
CGCATCCCCCGCGGCTGGTCCCGCGGGCCGGCGCGGCGGCGCTCGTTTCCCGCGGCGCTCGGGGCGCTGCCCTCGGTCCCTCCTCGGGCTTCAGGTAACGCCTGCAGCCCCGGGAGGACCCCCCCCAGCGTCGGTGCGCTCCCGCGAGGGGAGCGGTAAGGAGCCCCGGGGTAGGAATAGTTTCCCGAAAGGATGACAAGTAAACCCGCCTGATCTGAGCCGCGATCTCCTGATGACACCTCAAGTGGGTGCGATCCGCCTCGTCGTTCGTTTGTTTTAACGTCACGTTTCTGACTAAAGGGATGGCGATGAGTGTTAGGTTGTTACTGCCTGTTCCTTGGTGTTGTAGGTGAGCGTGTTGGTGTTTCCGAAGCGGAAGGGTTAACAAATGGACTTGTTTTCCCTGGGTATTTAGCACGTGATGGTCATACTGTCTGTTTTTTGTAGAAATAGCACTTGAGTATGTAATAAAAAAAACCACGCTACTAAATTTCAGCTGCTGTCAGACCACTGAATTTCAACATGGAATATTCTTTTGTTTTGTTTCGTTTTTTTCTTCAGGCGCACTAGAATATCAAGTTCTAAACTGAACTGAAAAGGAAGTTTTGTCTACCTGATACAGTTGTTCCTTCTTTTTTTGGCTGAGTGAGGGTTTAGTGCCTTAGGGATGGAGTCATATGCGTGTAACCTCTATTGGAGTGCTTTCTTCAGCAGAACATAAAACCAACTTTGCTAGAGAATTAAGTCAATAAGCAAACTGGGGTCTGTAGCAGTAGGGCAAGTGGTACCATTTTTGGATATAACGTTGTCCTTTTATGCCCTAGTACGAGATTGATGATAAAGTCCAAAACGAGGAGTTTTGAATGGCTGATGCAATTTCTAAGGAATTAGTAGAAATGCTGCAGTCTCGAAGCTGCGTTAAAAGTAGTGTGAGTATTTGGTTGGCATGGACCCTGCAGTAATCCACTGATCATGATGATTTAGGGCAATGCATTTGACAGGAAAAGTTTGTTACAAAATAGCAGCTTGCAAGCATGCTCTTTAAAAAAGCCCACTAAATTGGCTGATGATTTGTAGCCTTATGCTCCTTGTGTAGCTGCTTGCATGGAAAGAGCGTGTTTCTTCGTATGCTATTCAGTGCAATCAAACAGTGGAGAAAATGGCTTTTTAAGATGTGAGGGCACATAACTCTTGGCCACCTGGATGTGGATCACATATATATGTGTATGAAAGCTTAATAGAATTTTCTCAGACTTCCTTTGTAACTAGGATTCTTACAGTCGAACTGGAGTGTGATTCCTTAATAATAGTTGAGCGGTGTGGTAAAGCTTCGGGCATGTTATGGTATCGTATCCTTCTATATAAAGATGGTTTGATGAAACCTCTGCAAAGGTCTGGTTCATGGGAGCGTTCATTTACAATGACAGAGAAATTGAAGATGGGAAACTACAGTAAAAGGTTTGGATACAGATGAGAGGTGACTCAACTGGCTACTTTGTGTCTCCATCACAGAAATTTAATACTAAATGTTAACACTTTCTCAATTGTCCTTCATTCTGTAATGCTGAACATCCAAATACTTTTTTTTTTTTTTGGTAAATTTTGGACATGACTTAGACCAGAGCAGCCTTTTCACTAGTTTGTTGACGTGTGCTTAAAGTTTTTGGATCCAATCCTGGAAGCTGTTCAGTGATAGTTTTGTCCTTACGTCAAGTCTGCTTATTTAATGAAGGTCTTGTGAGGGAACGTTAATTAAACAGTACATGGTGTAAGCTGTAGTTAAAACATCCTGAATTGGAAAGTATTTAATGGAAGGAATATCGGGTTCTTAGGCTGTATTTAGTAGGTCTGCACACCATCTTCCAGTTTTGTGCTGATCTGATTTTCTTTACTGGCAGCATCTGTCAGATGAAGATACTTCAAACAAAGTCACTTGAAAACACCGCTTATGTATTGCTTACTGTATAAATTATTGTTCTCTGCACCTCTTAGTTAAGGGTAATGCTGTGGAGTAGGACGCAGATGGATCAACTGTTAAGTTAGAGAAAAATAATTCTTCATAAACAACTTTCACAGATGTCGCATTTCCCCACTTTCTTAACTGTTGTTGTAGTTTTTCTTTTCCTAGGCCCAGATCAAGCTCTCAGCATTTGGATAAAAATGAATGGGGAGTTGATAACCTGTGTAATGGGAAAGCAAAGAAAAATTGTGTGCTGTTAACTGCCTGGGCTTGTCAATTTTTTGTGTGTGCCCATTTTGCAGTGCAGATTTTAAAGAAAGAATTACTTATATTCTGACTTCTGAGAGTGGATGTGTGGTGCAGATATGTGTATGTGGATATACGAATATGCTTGAGGAATATGCTGTTGGGGATAGGTGAGAGGAGATGAGAGGCTGCTCACTACTGATTTTCACTCTTAGTACTTCTGAAATAGTTTAGCAGAGTCTGTATTGAGAGCTAGCTAATGATACAGATCAACCCAACTATTTTGTATAATTTCCTAGAGTAATGCTGCTCGAACAGGCTTTCTTTTGCAAGTACCTGGTTTCTAAATTTGATAATAAAATACAGTTGCAGTGGTTGTTGGTATCTGCTTTTTCTCCTCGACCAGTTCCAGTGTATTTTTTCATGACTGGATTATTCTTGGGGAGCTGATCTCCTCTATTGCTCAATAATTGTCTCCAGCATTTTTATTGGCTAATTCTATGAAATGGAATGCGTTAATGTATAGTAAGCATTAACCTTGACTCACTATAATAGTTTTGGTTAATATTAGCTAGGAGCATGGTACTCCAGTAAAGATACAGTCAGATCTGTAATTCCTTAAAAATCAGAAATGTGGTGAAGTGTGTGGAAGTCTGGGTATATAAAGATACTGGAGAACCCTGTTTGGACCCTATGAAATTGATATACTAAACACAAGAATGATTTCAGGTTATAAAGAATAATCTTTAGATTTAAAAGTAAAAATGAAGGTATTAGGTTTTTTTAGGATATATTGATTGATAGGCCTTTACTAAGTGTATTACAAGTGTGAGTAGCTACAGACAGGTGGTAAATGAGTGTCTGGTTTTCTAACTTGTTGCAGCTTTTTTTTTTTTTTATTATTTTAAAATCTATTGGATAAAGCCCTCAGTTAAATTCAGAACTTAAAATTTTGAGTTCTTTCTGTGTTTGATGAGGAAGAATCTTAATTCAGAATCCAGTTTGCATGGAGGGTGGCAGGGGGGAATCCATCAGAAACACTTGTTCGAGTCTATCTCGAATCTCTGAAATAAAAACGCTGGGCTAGTTTAGATTATGATTCAAAGAACAAGCAATGTAAGAACTTTCCTCGTGCACACACAGATGCTGAAAGATCCTTTCCAGTCAGAGACGCTGAACATCTCATTTTGAAGTCACTTCTTTTCTGAGAATCAGGTATCTAAATGCCTTGTTTTCTCTAGCTGATTCAGAAACAACCAGTCAGAGATGAATTCCTGAAGCTCAATGAGGTTATGATAAAAGATAATACAAATTAAAATCTGTTAAAAATAATTTATGTTGTTTGAGTCAGATTTACAGTCTGTTTTACATATCTGCTTGCACTATCAGAGTAATTATGTGCATAAATCAACTAACTGGCACAAAATTTATATTGAGCTTAAAGTTCTCTAAAAATTGAGTTATGTTTTTCTAATTTTAGATGTAAAAAATTGTAAATGTGTTGAAATGACTATTTCTGAAGTCATAGTCACAGGTGATACTAAGCAGTGAGTAACCAACAACTAAACATTGTTGTATTTCCAAGTGCAGGAGCTTATAAGTTATTAACGTATGACAGTAATTGCACCTACTTGTAGTGGTGTTCTCTTAGGGTAAGCCTAATCTACAGCAGGAGCAAAAGTACTTTTTCATTTGATTAGGTGGTGGTTCTGTCTAATTTAGTAATGAGCCAGTGCTTGTTCTAAAATTGCAACTTCATTTTATTGAGGCCTTTGCTATCTAAAAGTTGGGATGCTGTGAAACGTAGTACTTCTAAAATTATGGAGATCGCTATCCTCTGGTAACTTTACAACCAAATGTCATTATTCTCTGCGCATTTTCCAGAGCCATAGTCTGTTTTAATGGTTACAGTAATGTTACAGTCCATTTTTTACAGGATACTGTGCGAAGCGCATCCCAAGTGATGAAACTGTTTTAAAACATTTGCAAACTTTTAGTGAAGCAACTTTTTCCCCATGTTTGAAATCAACTGACTTGAGGAATGTTCCTCTAGACTGCGTTATCTTAAATGCTATTTGTTTATAGTGTAGTGTTTATTCATACACTGAAAGTTGTTTTCTACTGGTACTCTAATAAGACTGCTTCTACTTGCTTCAAATAATGATGAGAATTTACATACGGGATTTCTAGTACTTTTGGGGAAGGATGCTTATTAAAAGTTCGGGTTTTGGGCTGGGTTTTGGGGTTTTTTTGTGGGTTTTTTTTTGTTTTTACTTCTGCAAAATTGCTGTCTAGCTAGCTGTTTATCTTTTATTTGTGCTGATTATTTGTGAAATACTTCACATTTGTCCTTACTTCGTCTTGTTTGTTTTGGACCATCTCCCCAGTTTGCCTCAAATGATTGAAGAGCTTTGATATCGTCCTCCAACTTGTTTTTGTTCCTTCTCAGCTTGGTATTAATCTCATTTTTGTGAAGAACTGAAGTTTATTAAGGTTATCTCTATTGCATTATTTTGTTGCTTGCTTTGACAGTTTGTTTTTCTGTTATAGCTTAGAGTATTCTAGTTTTATTTGTTTGATATATGTATCCCCTAATAGGAGACTTTATAGTTTTTTCCTGAGTCTTGATTCCTTGGCAAATATTTAAAGCTTTTATTCCTCTTCAGTATCTAAAATAAATTTATTTTCTCCCTTATATAACTGGAGATGTGAATCTGCTGGTCTCGAAACAACTTTGTATTGAACCTCTTCTAAATCTGCGAACATACGTATTTTAATTCTTGTCATTGTTCCTTCCAGTGTCTTGTGATTACCTTGAAGAACTCCTCAGTTGCCCAGACCCTTTTGAGAAGTGTTTATCGAAGTGTGTATACTCAGTGTTTGATACTTACTCTATTAGCTTTGCTAATACTGAGGTTTTTCTTCTCTCTCCTCTCTATCCTCTTTCTCCTGATGTTTTTCCACAGGAACTGAATTTCTCTCTCACTGAGGTTTATTCACTTCCAGTATGGAGACGAATCGAGAAAAACTATGCGCCAGTAAGGCTGATGTGAGCTCAGAGTCTGCTTATCATTGCTCAACATGTCACGATGATGAGGAGTGGAGCAATACTAGCCGGGGACGAGCTAAGTCACGAAGTTTGTCTGCTTCACCAGCCCTAGGAAGCACCAAAGAATTCCGGTATGGCTCCTTGTTCTTCATATTGTTGCTACCTTTAAGAAAAGAAGAAGGAAAACAAAAAATGTTGAGAGGGAGGTGATTAGTGAACCATCCTGTTGTGGTCCATGCTGTGAAAAAAACTGATTTTCTGAAGTGCAATGCAGGTGGTCACCTCTAAACTGACATTTGAGTAAATAGGTTCTGGCTGGCTGTGAGGCCTGCCTTCTGTTTCAGTGTTTCTTGGTAGAACTTAAATTGCTTTCTTGTAGACGTTTCAGCAGCATTCTATATGTGCATATACAACTTCAGCAACACAACACATTACTCATTTGGTTTGTATATGCCATTTAAATACTGTGTGAAGTGAGTATGTCAGAGTCAGTAAAGTGTTTGCATTTAGAAAGGGCTATGTGAGATGTAGTAGATCCTTATTTTTTTTTTCAACAAGCTGCACATAAAACTGCTATCTGTAGCATCGTCTATTGAAATTATTTTCTAGTAAGAAATTTACGTAAGAAAGTACAGGTATATTTCCAGCTAGGAGAAGTTTTGAAAGTCTAAAACTTAGAAAGTTATTGTTTATAAGCAGATAACCACAAAATATAAATTTTCAAATTTGAGGAACCCATTGTGCCCAAGTACTTCCAGGGTTTGGGGTATTCTTAAAAAGGTGGTTAGTCCGAAACAAAGGCAGGAAGTTAAAGGTGGGAGGTGGACTAAGACCAGACTGGTATTCAAAATGGCATGGCTGTCAAAACAGGTGAGTTTTGAGAGTTCATAGTCTCAAAAAAGAATCAGTCAACAGTAGAGACACTTCTGCAAATTTTTACAAATGCTCTAGTGCTGTGTATTAAAAACCTGTGTGAGTATTTAGGTTATATGGTAATGTGAGTCAGCACAAAGTGATTTTGTGCTTGCAGATTGTTTCACAGCAGTGAGAAACGCCCATTTTTTCTTTGGGCCAAATTTCTAATCTAGTTGCAAGGCTGTTGTCATGTGGACAGCTTGGATAGAACTTTTGATTTTGTGATCTTTGGACCTGTTGTAAATACTGAATAGCATGCTGTGGTATCAGTGTGTCTTGAATTTGTGGGAGGCATAGCAGAACTTTACCTTGCTTGCATTGTGACCCTCTATAAAAGCACAGATAGAATCATGGAGGAGTTTCTCAACAGATGAAATTCTCGTCCAGAGTTACTGCTTTGCTGGTAGGAACGCTCTTGCAAGGCAGAGCATATAAGGGTGAGGCTGAAGATTGCAGGGGGAAGTTTTATGGTCAAGGGAGGCATAATAAAAGCCTTTATCTGAAGAGGATAAAAGGTTAGGAAAATACTTGCTTTGCATATGTAGTTCAGAAAGTCACTGTACTTGAATGCTCTTGGAAAATGTTCAAAGGGCTGCTCTCTCTGACTGTACTGTTCTAGCTACTATGTGGTGTGTCATACTCAATAAGTAAGACTTTACGTTAAAAACGTGCTGTAAAATGGTGTTTTTTCCCTTCTTAAAACTTTAAGAATGTAGACTTCAGTCAACCTGTGTAAATGACAATGTGGTCTAAATTTTGTGTATTAACACCCTCTAGCTAAAGAGCTACTTTCTCTTTTTTAAACTGGAAGTGATCTTTGTAGACCCTACTCACTGTGGGTTTGAATTAGGGTTACTGTTTGTGAGATTCTTTTCATTAAGATGCTCTGCATTCTTTCACTGGCTGTCTTCAATTTAGCACAAAATTGTCACAAGGCATTTTGCAGAATGTCAGACAGTGATCTCAGGCTTGCCGTGTAGTATTCAGACGGAAGTTGCTTTGAACTGACAAGTCTGTTTTCCTAAAGGATGTATAATTTCCAGTGCGTTGCTGCTCGTTCATAGCAAAGACAGTCTTACTAAAACCAACTTTAAACTCTGTTCACTCAGACATTTTACATTCTATTGATTGAATAGTGCGAAGATTGAGTACTAATAAAACCAAGTAAAATCTCAACGAAAATTATTACCAATTATTTAGAAGCTGCAGAGAAAACTTTGTTTGAATGTCAGGGATGTCAGATGTGGATATTTAATGCCTCTTGTATGAACAGAGTTTAGTCAGTTACAGAGAGCGGCATGGAACAACCACCGGTGTTGAAAGAAGGCAAAAAAGACAGTTATTTGGGAGAAGCTTGAGTGGAGCAAGAAGTGGGAGGTGATGTTGCCAGGCTGTTATTTAACTATCCTGATTTCAGGTGTAACTGTGCACAAGTACGTAGAGACTTACCATTCCTTTACACATATTGGTACACATATTAATCTTTTAATTAAGTCAATTCTTGCTCATTTTTCTTTTTTAATATAAATAAGGTAAGCTTTATAAAACAATAATAATCTTATCTGAGTGGACTAGTAGTCATGCCTGGCCTTATAAATGGAGAAAAAATACTTGAAAACCAAATATCACTTCTATGTGTTAGACATTGGAATTCAAATGTTACACACATGTATTTTATTAGACATGGAACAAATAAGATGTTGCTGTTATTGGTTAATTATATTATATCTTTTTAACTTGTCATCTGGTTTTGATTTTGATTCGATTTCTGAGGGGATTTTTTAGTACTAAGAGTGAGTCATCAGGCTGGTCTGAGCTACTTTATAACATACTCAGTAGAAGGCAATGCAGTAATGATTTGTTACTGCCAAGCAGTAGGCTAGTTACAGGTTCCTGTGTTAATTTAATTAAGCACAGGAAAGGTATATTTCCCCCTTCTTTTTAATGGAATAATTCTAATAGCATGTACGTAGTGTTTCAACAGTTATACCACTTGAGTAAGTTTTACTCCCATTTACAGATTTGCTGAAGGAGGTGGGAGGGAACTAAGGCGGAACAGTTCTGACTTGCTCCAGATAATCTCACCCTAGAGCTAGGAGTAATCCTGTGTTCTGGGTGGGATTTAAGTTTGAGGATAAATTACATTTCAGAGCTCCTGTTTATTTGAAGACAAAGATCATCTTAGCTCTTATTAGATAAATAAATGGAAAAAATGATCATTTCTTCTACTTATTCAAAACTAAGGCCTGGTACTGCAGATATCTATCTCCATATACCTTAGAACTGAAGAATTTTCTTTTTATTAATTTAAGTGCAAAGATTTAAACAACAAAAATAAGTGTTTAAATGATTGAGACACCATTACTGTGACTTGACCGCGGCAAAAAAATCTGAAGGTGTTGCCTTGGTGTGGGAGATTTCATTGTAACTGCTTATACTGAGAAACCTGATTTGTATTCGTTACTGTACCTTATTGAGATGAAGAGCACTTACTAAGCTATTTTATGTGTATTTATAGCAGATTTAATCATTCTGCATGTCCTGTTCTAAAATTATGTGTTCTTAGATAAGATGTAGTGCTTCAAGAAATACAGAAAAGGGTGTGTTGTGGTTATTGTGTCAGCAGCGGTGAAGCTCATATCACTCAGGAACTGATGCAGACTAATCCTTTACACACACTAATGACACACAACTAAGGCATTGTAGATTTTTTTTGGTGAGAACATGGCCTGAAAACAACTGTTTTGGGCTTATGTTTTTGGTTGTATGCTTAGTTGTTTGCTTTCTTGTTGTCAACAGAAATTAATGCCTGCCAAAATATTACGGGAGAGAAAGTGCAAACAAAAGCCCTGGCTTATGTTTTGTATTTTAATTACTTGATTAGGCACACTTGTTAAGTGAACGTTGTGGGACTACTGAATTATGTAACAAAAACCGAACGCTGCTCAGCTAGTGTTATTACAGAGATATTTTGAGTTTCTTTTGAATGTTGCCACAAGCATCTCATTTGATAATTTCTCATTGTTATTAAATAACTTCCTACAAAATCTGAAATGTTCAGTCAACTACTACTCAGGTACCTGGTTGAGTACCCAAAGCGTTAAATGCTTGTTTACGCTATCATGTTGACTATTATTTAGGTTTACAACAAATTGAGGAGTTGAAAAATGTGTCCTTTAGTTATTTAAATTCTTTCTTACTCTTGCTTTAAAAAAAATTTTTTTAATATGTAAGAATTACATAGCTAATTCTGAAACAGGAATGATTTGTGCTTTGTTTCTTAAACTTAGGATTTTTTCACTTTTCACAGTAGTAGGACCTTGAAAATGGATTATGTTTTTATAATGTGAGATTTATCTACACATTTTTTTGGTCTCTCTGAGAGACGCCTGTACTGTTCTGGATTGTAGCATCCAGAAGAGTTGAGACTAAGTCGAATCTTTGTAGGCTTAACATGAATTCACCAAGTCAACTTGAGAAAACTTGACAGTATCTTCTTTAAGGCTGTGATGCTTCCTTTGTGCAAAGTGAACATGAAAGGAGTACAAGAAGAATATGGGTCTGGTACTAATATTTAGGAAGTGATTACTCAGCATGTGGAGGGGATAAACTGTGAGTGAGCCTTCGACTAAAATAACTTTCAAGGAGTTGGTACAGGAGCTGAGTTTTAGATTTGAAGTACAAGAGCTAATATGTGTAAAATTACATTGGCACCACAAAAGTAGGTTTAAGAAATGTACTTTGCCCTGTATTGCATAGTGCAGCTTTTTCAAAGAAGTGGTTTTGGTGATTGGGGAGCTAATTATACCCAGTTAATCATCACGTTTCTTTTACTTATTGATTACTATTTTTTTTATATATATGTGTGCATATAGGAGAACACGCTCCTTGCATGGACCATGCCCAGTGACTACGTTTGGACCAAAGGCCTGTATGCTGCAAAATCCTAAAACGATTATGTAAGTACTTGTCAAATGAATGGTGTTATGCTTATTCTGTGTGAATGAAAAAAGCTTGCTTTTCCGCTATTCACCCCCTAATCAGCGTTGTTTGTATTTTACCTGATATTTAGAGATTTTCATGTTACTTGATTGCCACCTTGGAGTCTACGTTGCCAAAATTGGCATGTGATTTTTATCACACATTGACTATTTAAAAAGTCAGTCTGAGAGGAGAATGGGTAGCACTGCTGAACTGTATTGTCAGGTAAAACCCCGTTAGATGTGCATTAGCTTAATCTGCATGTTGAAAATTATAATATGGGTTCAAAAGTCATTGTTTTTTTCTTTTCTCCCAAGGGCTATAGGGCGTAATCTATGTTTCTCTGTGTGGATTTGTAGTTATTTTGCCGGTTGGAATACTTCCTGCAGGGTAACGGACATAAAACGAAGTTAATTTTACTGGTTTTACATTAGTAATTCTTAGATTACTAAACTAATGGGAGTTTTGTCACAGCTCAGTGTATCTATTTTGTAAAAAAAAAAAAAAAAAATTTACATAAAAATACAGCAGGACATGTGAATAGTATTAAGTGCTGAAGTTTTGTTTAGATGTGTTTTGCACAATTTGCAATCCGTAGTTTGATGTCAAGAATGGCAACTATAGTAAACGCTTTGTAACATAATCGACAGTAAACTTGTCATGTGTGTTAAACACTCTCATAGCAATCTAATTGCGATACGTAGAAGCTATTGATAGCATTTTGTTTATTCCATCGACTTGAAATATGCAAAGAGCAGTGTTTCTGCATGACAGAGGAACAAAAATTTTCAAGGACAACACAAGGAAAGGAGGAGAAATTGTTTTGTGTACTGTGAAATCTGAGGAAAGCCTGCTCCTTCTCTTGGTATTATGGGTTTGAGCTAGTAGTTTGAATTTTTGTATTTGATCTATGGCGCTTTCAGTATATGAATATCATTAAGGCAAGTTTCTTTTTAGACTGCTGATGAATTTAATGTGAAAATAAGGGTTGGTTTCTGCTTAGCAGGCATATAAACATTTTAATTTTGTAGGTTGTGTGCTATGAAAGTGTTGCTTTTTACACCGAGTAGTATTACATACTTAATAAACGGTGTCTTGACTTGGTCAAACGAGGAATGTCAGGGTTCTAATGATTAACCAAGTTACTGATCCCTATTTTTGTCCCTTTAGAAAGTTTTATTTCACTGTTCTTTCAGTTAAATGTAAAGTATTTGAGTTAAGTATTTATTTGCCTAAATCTTTACATAGTAGTCTTCCTCAAAGCAACTTGGTGGTATCCTAGCTTTTCCTACAAAGGCGTGGTGGAAATCTTGTAGTGTACAGTAACTCTTAGCTTCCTCGTTCTTTCTGTCTGTTATAAAGTTTGTGGCTTGGAGTGCTGCGGTTCGTCTGAAAACCGGGCTTGCATTGTATGTTTACCCACCTGACTGTGATGAACACGCTCCTCCCCATGGGCCGGGCCAGTGTGGTACAATATAATGATAGTGTCAAGATCTGTTGAGTAGAGAGGCTGCAGGCAATACTAAACACACACCACTTGCCAGGGAAAAGACTGCTTATCCAGTGTTCAGGACAGCTGGGGAGAAAAGGGTGCTCACGGGTCGTTGAGCGAAAGGACTATTTGAAGAACAAATTGGGGCTTACTGAAATACTTAACTGGGGGAAAAAAATTTCAGAGAAAAATGTTTTCTGTTGGAGTAGCAGATTATTAACAAATGATAAAAGCCTCAGCCTTTTTTTTTTTTTGGAGCTGTTGCATTTGCCTGACTCCTGGAAGGAAACATGAAGATCTTAAAGCATGCTATGAATAATGTTTCATTTAGTAGAACTACGTGGAATTGGTGAGTACAGTTGAAATAGGCAGACTCTCTCTCGTTTGAATGAACTCTGTATGAGTTCTAGGTTTACTAAGTGAAAAGCAGTGCTGTGATCTTTAGTTCTTTGCCAGCTTTAGAAGATAGCTTAATCATCTTGAAATGGTTTTGCGGTGGTTTTCTCTATGTGTATTTTTTACCTTTTAACAGTATTGAGATTTGAGGAGTTTAATTTTGTGAAATGGACTTTAGTATAGAACACACCTCCTTAGTCACCATTTGTATTGGAAATAGCATATGAAAATAAAACTTCAGCTTCGGTTCCTTTGCAACTGTTCGGCAGCAATAAATGCGTTAATGCAGCTCTTCCTATGTTATGCTGTTTTATTTCCAGTTTCACTATTGCTTGGTTAGTCAAGTCAGAGGAAGCCTTCCAAATTCGTAGTCATCTCAGATTCCTGGCAAGTATGGTACCTTCAATACACCCTTACACCGAGCCAGGGGACTGGACCAGACTATCTCCAGAGGTGCCTTCCAACCTCCAATATTCTCTGATTCCTTGACTATAAATTACAATGAGATGAAACATAACATAATGTTGTGTGTGGTACTGAGTGTAACTGCCTATTTGTATTCTTCTGTGTTATGTAATAATATTTAGAGAGAGAGAGGGCGCTCTCTGTTAGTAAACGTTATTGCTATTAGACTACTTCATTAATCTACAGTTTCTGCTATATTTATGTGTAGAATATAGGCATTTCAGAAAGTAAAATAAGCAAGTTATTCCACCTCCAGCATCATCAACAGTTTTATTTTAACCCCTGAAGTGCTAAATCCCAATCTCTCTGTAAATTGGGCTTGTTCAGCATTTATACTAATCTGCTTTGCTTTATGGATTGTATCTGCACCTCATGGAAAAGGATGGGATGCTTGTTATATGTGAAATACAACTGTGAAATTACGTAGCTTAGAAATAGATATAAAAGAAGGAGCAAAATACAACTGGGTATTCCTAAATCAACTAAATGTGTTATAGAGCAACGTAAGGGTTCTGTTACTGAACCCTCTTGAAAGCCACAAAATTATTTGTGTATGTATATTTAGTTATTGAGGTTCTCAAGTCTTAGAATGCTGTCCTGATGAGAGGCAGACAGTAGTACTATAGTAGGAGTTGTGCTGCTTTAAGCAGATAGATTTGTTTTTGGATCAACACTAAAAAAAATGGTATATAGATTAGAGTTTTAAAGAGATTTTGCACAAAAGTTACATATGTTTGTGTATCTGAGATGTTTGCCTGGAACAGAAGTGTGCAGGCATCTGTTCCTGTTTAAGCTCTTTATGAGACTTTGTGATAGGAAATACGAGAGTTGCAAGTGCAGGCTTCCCAGAAGAGAGTTTATGTACTATAGTTTTTTCATAGCTGTTAAGGCTTATCTTGAGGATTTAGTACAGAAGACCCTGTGAACGTCAATTATTTGCCCTTCTCTTGTGGTAGCGTTGTTTGGTATTAGTAGAAAAACTGTAGAATTTATGTCTGCATCTACATGCTTCAGACTGTATTGAGAAAACCATAACTATATACTGCTGTCAGTGGAAAAAATGCTGAAAGAAACATTGCTAGAAAGAAAAAAAAGAATATTTGGGTTGAAAGTATTGCACTATTTCTTGAATTTGCATTGACTTTGGCTGTTTGACTTAAAGTATTGGAAAAAAGTTTATGCTGTAACTTTTTCTGGTTCTCTGATTGGATGTTTCTCCATATTTTGAGTCAGCTTAAGAGGACCGAGCACTAAAAGAAGACAGAGGAAAGCGTTATGGCCGGAAGCATCAGGGAAGATGTCAGTTAGTTCAAGAACTTGATCCAAGAACTTTTGTAGTGTTTCTGTTAAAGTCCCTGTATGCAGGTGTGTTAGCGTGGTAGCAGTTACAAGAATGGACACATTAATACTTTGTTGCCATCTTAATATAGTAAAGCATTGATTGGTTTCATGGAGGAAAAAGCATCATTACAATACGAACTATTGCGTCCTTACTTCTGTTGTTCTAGGAGTGCATGCAATTATACTTAAGGATATATTCTTAACAGACAAGAATATTGTCAAAGTGGAATGTAGTAATGTCGTTTTTTTCTCTTCTCTAGGCACATTCAGGATCCAGCAAGCCAGCGGTTGACATGGAACAAACCTCCCAAGAGCGTCCTCGTTATTAAAAAGATACGTGATGCCAGTCTGCTGCAGCCTTTTAAAGAGCTTTGTGTGTATCTCACCGAGGTAATGAAATGTAAATTCCATTTTTTACCATAATTAAAAAGTTTACATCTAAACTGTTTTCAATTACTGATTCTGTGAAATGTGCAGAATTGCATAGTGCAAACAAATTGTTATACCTATTGCCAGTGCAAGTAGTAAAACTTGTTTCAGAGCTTAAGATCAGCACTAAAGTACTTTAAGTACAGAGCTTAAAAAAAAAGTAAAGTAAAAACTTTCGTTCTCTTTGCAGTTCTAAATTACAGGCAGTGGGATATAAAGAGCTTAATCCTTTAAGCCTTTAACAAACATAGCAATGTTACTGTAATCTATAAGCCAAAGTTTAGTTTAATTTATTAGATGGTCGGTGCGTGCTGCGAATTTCTCATTAGGGTTGGACCGCATGTTAAAAATAAACCCCACAACCAACAGATGCAGACCACTTCTGTAAAATATTATTTGTATGTTTGAAATGAATGGAAATTACGGGGAGAATCAAATATTTTGTCCTTTTAAGAGGTTATTAACAAGCTTATCTTACCTCTCTTAAGGAGAACAATATGATAGTGTATGTAGAAAAAAAGGTATTGGAAGACCCAGCTATAGCTAATGATGATAATTTTGGACCAGTGAAGAAGAAATTTTGCACCTTCAGAGAAGGTATGGTAATGATTTCTTGAAAGTAGAGTTGGAGTATATTGCTTATTTGTCTTGGTATTGCCTTAGTCATTGGGTCAAGTTTTTTAAACTGTGTCTTTTGCAAACAGCTGCTGTTACATCTTAGTTGTGTTTTTTTTTGTATTTGTGAGTGAATGTTGGCATGCTGCACTTAACTAATGTTAGGAAATTAAGGCTGTTGATAAAACTTAATTCAAAACTTGTGTTTCAATGTTGCTTCTAGATTATGATGATATCTCCAATCAGATAGACTTTATCATATGCCTGGGAGGAGATGGGACCTTACTTTACGCTTCTTCGCTTTTCCAGGTTGGTCTTTGTGGGAAATAGATGTAAAGACCTCTTTTCTTTTTGAAGTATTTGCAGGTTGTGGTTTTTTTTTCCTTTGTTCTTGAATTTGGCATTTGTCCTTTGCTGTTTGTTCCGGTTTTTTATCAAGCCTGTTTTGCCCTATGCCTTCTGAAAATAATGTATGTAATGTGTTGTTCTTATTATGCACAGTTGAAGTTACATCAATAGTCAAAATATTTACAGGCAATTAGTTGAAGTATGAATTGCTTTTATTCAGTAGCTTTTAAATTCTTTTCTTTATTGATAGGGTAGTGTACCTCCAGTTATGGCTTTTCATCTGGGATCCCTTGGATTTCTTACTCCATTTAATTTTGAGAATTTTCAGTCCCAAGTCACTCAGGTTATAGAAGGTAAATTTAAGGGGACAAGGTGTGGTGTTTCTTTTTGTTACATTTTCTGTAGCTTTTTTCAAGACTAGCAAATTTTCTTAAGCAACTTGTTTAGGTTGTCCCATAAGATTGAGTCACAAGAAACGTATCCTAAACTAAACTAAGTATTGCATTGCATTGACCCATTCAGTACTGCTTTCCATACTATTCTGTAAAGGAAAATGGCTAAGAAATATCTTTGTCATGTGTGGAGTAAACAAATAAAACATGATGCAGAACTTAGGTTAAATTACAGCTAAACATACAAATAAAGTGTAGCTCTGAAGTCTGTGGTAGTCTGTTTCTCTAAGCCGTGCAGTGCTCAACTAAGGATAAGTCAGGCAAATAAAATATTTGAGGAAAGAAATACTTTGTTTCTTCATTGTGAGCTTATTTGAGTCGCATCCTGAAGTAGGTATTCCTGAAAAGATGCTTCAAATTCTCACGTTGCTAGAACGTTGTCTTTTAATAGGTGTTTCTAATGCACTCATTTTCTTTAAGCTTAGCTTTTGTCTTAGCGAAGATCACATGAGCATAACGGTGTTTTCCAATCTTGATCGTGTCCATATAAAACTTAAATTATCTTTTTACATGATGAGGAAAGAGAGGAAGGACTGGCTTCAAATTTGTCTTTAGTTTTTGCTCATTACTACTAAAACTTAGTTTTGAGCTTTAATCAAGCATAGACAATTATATTGTGTATGAAACTGGGAACATTGAAAGCATGGGCAATGGACGGATGGTATTTTATACAGTTTGCTAGTCATTACAGGGTTTTATTTATAATACTAGCATATCATTTTTGTGTACTTTCTCCTTTATTTTACTTCTAGGTAATGCAGCGCTTGTTCTAAGAAGCAGACTGAAAGTGAAAGTAGTAAAAGAGCACAGAGAGAAAACGACAGTACAAAATGGCATAGAAGAAAATGGAGTAGTAGCTACAAATATAGAGAAAGAACTGGGCAAGCAAATCATGCAATATCAGGTCAGAGGGCAAAATAAGCACAAAAGCTAATATGCTGTTTGTTAATTGCTTTGTAATTGTTTCATTATAACTTCCCCTTTTCATTAGTTTACTTGCATTAGCCCAGTAGTGTGACTGATGCATATTGCTCTAATTCACAATATGTGCACTGAATAATGAGAACGTGGTGCACATCATTACTGTCTGCAATCGTAAGTACTAATATTGTGCTTTGCTGTAGTAGTATTTTCCTTCTCTTTTGAAAACAAAGCAGTAGTTCTAAAATGGAATGTCCCAAAGATTTTTATGAGTGAAAAGAAAAACCCTGCACGTTACTAGTAACCAGGTTCTGGAAATAATTCTTAACATCTAAAAACTTCAGCTGGCACTTGACAGAAGTCAGGAGTCTAATTTGGCAGGTACTAAATCAGCATGAATTTTTCAAAGATCTGGAAAGCGTGTTTCTTCGCCTTGTCGTTTGTTACACTGCCAAGTCAGTAATAGCGAACTGGTGTAATATTCAATGTCGTGGCAGGTCCTAAATGAAGTTGTAGTGGATCGTGGTCCTTCTTCTTACCTTTCCAATGTAGATGTCTTTCTGGATGGACACCTGATAACAACAGTGCAAGGAGATGGTGAGTCTGCTTCTTGAGTTAAATTGCTTATCAGTTCATGTGTAGACTGTTGCTATTTTACTGGGCGATTTTCTGACATGGAAACAAAACCTCAAGCTTCGGTTCACTGGTGACAGAAAACATTAGTGTGCATAGAATAGGTATGCTTATTAATTGGCAAGTAATGTGTTTCACAATGCAGCACTGAAGTGTTGTGAGCTTTGTTTATGGACCGTGAAGGCCAAGTGGCAGTTTCTTTGGGTGTGGTATGTTAGGGCTAAGGGCAAGAAGTAGCTCAGAAAAAATTTGCTTGGATATCGGGAATTTGCTAGAGGCCTAAGATCTCAACTCATGAAATACAGAAGTTCGTCTTTAAAGCTCTTACCCTTAGAGAAATTAATGTAATTGTTACAAAGTTGTGTAACCTGAGATCTAGAAGTTTATGCAACTTAGGTGAAGCCATAGAACTAATGTGCTGTGCCAGGATTAGAAGAGAGTTTCTGACTGTTTATTAGACTGCAATTCTTCTGTTGATACATTCTCTGATTCATTTTCACAACAGTGCTATTTCTTAGTCGTCTTCCAAAATGAAGCATTGATTGTAATGCTAATGTAAGCAAAATTTTTGCTCTTTTCACAGGAGTCATTGTCTCCACGCCGACTGGTAGCACTGCATATGCAGCTGCAGCAGGAGCTTCTATGATTCATCCAAATGTTCCTGCAATAATGATCACCCCAATCTGCCCTCACTCATTGTCCTTCAGACCTATTGTTGTTCCTGCTGGAGTGGAACTCAAGGTTAGCTTCTGTTATGTTATTTGTCTTTCTAAGTTAAAAACTTTCATAATAACCTTGTGAACCTGTCCAAAGAGTCAAAGACCAAAAGACGTTAACCAAAGAGGTTAGGAAATGCTGTGTATCTCCTGCATTCTTTTATTTGTAGGAAGACCAGATCCAGTCTGGTTGAAGAATGCATCTTTGTTTAAAATAATATATCCACTAGTGGAATACTTTACACTGCTTCCTGCTGTATTGTAGTTGTGTAATGTTCTGCAAAATAGGAATACATACATTTGCATTCTGACTAATAACATTTTACATAATTGCGGCTAAAGTGCATGCAAATCGGTGGTGTTTAAGGGAGTGAAAAATTCTACTTTCATGGCTAGAACAACGAATATTGCAGATTTTGAGTATATTGGTAGTTATCTGCAATTCACTAATTATTTGTTTGATAATGCTGTCCCGCAAGAAAAAAGGCATGTAATACCTGAATATAAAATGGACTTCGTTAATGTGTATTTTTAACAAATACCCACGTGTAAGGAAGAACTCTGTTCTGCTTCTTGTGTCTGTTACAAGCCTCCAGTCTACTTAAGTTGGAAGAGAGCTAGTATGTTTAGAAGAGCTCTCCTAGGGATGTTAGAAGATTAGCATTAAGGAAGTAAGTGTGTACTGGGGATTTTGTTCCTGTTTTACAACATAAATTGAATGTTTATTCATGGCACTGCTCTCAGTCCACAATTACTTTCGTGTCAGTGGGTGTTACTGGCCAATGATAGTCAATTATTTTCTCTTAATAGGAATGTATGTTAAATATGAGCAAAACTTCCTAAATTTGTCAGCTTTAGAGTAATTATGTATTAAAATCTATTTTTCTGGATTAACTCTGTCGTTTTTCTTGAAAGAGCTGCTAAGTCAAGTCATATAACTGAATTAAAGCATGCCCTGGCTGTAACTGGAAGGTCTTTCAGGTTTATGACCTTGTTCTTATAAAGAGGGGTTTTACTGCACGTAGGAAAAAATGTATGTATATACCAAACATGAAGTGAAGGTTATGGACAGATTATGAAATTCAGTGAACTGTAAAATTGCAGAGAGTCAATTCTGTACTTGGAGGGTACATGGAGGAAGTGTTTTTTCCTTGCTCTCAAAAAATAGGTTTTGGACCTGCAGTTTAGTTCTCGTCTCTCTTTCAGATTATGCTCTCCCCGGATGCCAGAAATACAGCATGGGTTTCATTTGATGGAAGGAAGAGGCAGGAAATATGCCATGGAGACAGGTCAAGCCCTTTTTTGATTGTAGCATCTCTATAAGTATAGAAAATACCGATTCATACACTTCTCTTATTCTCTGACATCTGTCAAAAGGGTTGCTGGCAGTGAAGAAACAAGCTTTTATAAACCCTACCGCCTCTTACAGCACAAATGATGCTAAAAGTATTTAATTTCTAACTTGAGTTTTTGAGATCTTCCGATGAAAGCAAGTGATATGTTAAGACAAAAGCATGTCAACTTTGCATGCTTGGCAAGGAAGATAGACATGTCTTTAGAAAATTGTGTAAATTTAAGATAAATCTTAGGAGTTTGAGATGTAAACCAACAGGAGTTGCATGTAAGCAGTGGCTCTGAGTATTGCCATACAGTTTAAACTGTGTTAACCCAGTGAATGGTCGTGGTCACTTGCGATGCTATTGCCTTGAGTGAGCAGAACACAGTGTATGAAGTTTCCTCAGTATTTATGTGCAAAGTGTGGTGGCTTATCCTAATGGGAGGTGACTTAAGGCATTTGTGGTGTGTGTGACTGGTAGACTTGCTATTCAGGATGACGACCTTTTTTTTCTTAGTCCATACAAGTTGCCAGGAAGGAAAATGTATGGCTGGTATGACACTCCATCTTGAACTGTTTGTATTTCCTCTGAGGTTGAAAGATCTGTAGAATAGACAGGAGACTAGAAAGGATTCAAACGTGAGATTTGGCCTTTTGTTAGATGCTAGACTTCTTAGTGCTGTTGTTTATAGTTAAAGCTTGAAACTTAAAGGCCAAGATGGTGACTTAGGTTTTCCTTTTGTCCCTGCGTTGCTCATGTGAAGACCAGCAAAAAACTACAGGACATTATGGACTGCGTTCAGTATCCTCACTACATCAAAGAATGCTGTCCACAGTGCATCCGTAAACAGTTTTAAGGCCTGTGTTGACTCGGTTTAGATGAGCCTGCAGACTTGGTTATTGCTCGATGATGGAAACTCACTGTTTTACCAAATCGCTTGAAATAGCACTATGTTAGCTAGTGAATAGATTATTTTTTTATAAAAAATTGCTATTCATTGCCCTTGACTGACTGGGGTATTCCTGTGTTGTTGCAGTATTAGCATCACTACCTCTTGCTATCCCCTTCCTTCGATCTGTTTCCAAGATCCTGTGAGCGACTGGTTTGAAAGCTTGGCTGAGTGTTTACACTGGAACGTTCGGAAGAAGCAAAATAACTTTGCTGTTGAAGAAGAAGAATTTTGAGTGTCTACATTGAACAAGACTCATGGGAATGGGAAGAGGCAGTATCCCTTCTGTATGCTTGGGTTTTTAAGTTTTTGGCTAAAAGTGTGGTCACCATCTCAGACACACATAGTGGTTATAGTTTATATATCTCAGATCTGCTGATGGCTGGAAATTATTGTGCTACTTCCTGTCCACCAAGAGTAGGAATGGAACATTAGGCTCTGATTGTTGTAATCCAGTTTGGATTTCCTTTAAATGAGCCATCTGAAAAAGGATTATTTCTCATTGGTATTGACAACCGCATCTGTAGATTTGATTGTAACCTATAACTTATCAATAATGTGGTAGGCTGAACGTAGATACATGATAGAAAAGTGGCAGTAGAGCAGTGGCATTAAAATGGTCTGTTTAATTTGGTATATTTGTAATTCCATTTAAGACTGCTATGCATATAAAGGGTCTAATAAGAAATTTTCTTTAAAAAAAAAAAAGCTTTTTTAGCTTAAATACTTCTTGCCCAGAACAGCTTCCCGTCAAGACAGCCCTTAAAATACTTTCTCCTTACTTGTGAATGTGACACACTGACGAAACACCCATGAAGAATGTTTTTTACGAATAGATGGAACTAGTACAAAAAAGTATATTTTTTTATATACATACATACGTATCTATATGTGTATTATGCCCAGTTGAACAGTGTTTGACCATTGGCTGTCATCACTGTGTAAATATCCACAAATAGCATGGATGAGCATTAGCGTGTACTTAGTTGGTTATTACAGTGATATTCATTTTTGTAGCTGAGCTAGTTAGTAGCTCTGCAGTTCCTGTTGGTGGGGATTGTCAATGTGTTAGGTTTTTTTTTTGTTTGTTTGATTCACTGGAATAAGTGGTAGCAGTAGAGACTATAAAGTTAAAAAAATCTGCAAGTGTTCAAGGAGAATCTGGACTTCAATTATGACTACATTGTCTAGTTCCACTACTGTCTTGAAGAAAAAGAATATCCTATACTAGGCCCTGATGCCCTTAACTCGCATAGATACCTTCCAGCTCTTGATGCTGAGTAATACAGAAAGGGATACTGCACTGGTAGACTGATAAATGAGAGGATGCTTTCCCACTAGAGTAGCAATGGTGCCTTCAGCACACTCAAGATATTCTAAGTCTCTTATTTACTTTTTTAAGATGCTTTCAAATGTTTCTAACTTCTCTATGTACATATTTTATTGTATGTGCTTTTATGAAAGAAAAGCAAAAACTAACAAAAAACCCACCCTAGTTAGGGAAAAAAGGGGTTGTACTGTACTTTAACTGAAAAATATCAAACCCAAGTATAATGTTTACATTTATGTTCTCTGTGGTGCAGTCTCATGATCATACTATCCAAACTTTAGCATTTTCAAAGTCTTGCTGCATTGGCCATTAAAGGAATGGACATTATCTGTTAAATTTAAGCCTATGGCATAATATTGTGGAGGAATTAATTTACAGATTAAGGTGGGATTTCCTTGAAAGTGGAGAAGCTCTGTTGAACTTTTCATGGTTGTCGTGTGTTGTTTATGTGGTCCAAAGTGGTAATGGGAAATGTATTAATTTCCAAACTCTGCCTAACCTGGTGTCCTCTGATGGTTTAAATAATGTCTCTTCCATTTTGGATGCTGCCCTAGTCTGTCTAATTTTATTAAATCCAGGTGAGAGCACTTTTCCATACAAGAGAAGCAAACTCTTGGTTAAGGATACAAATCACAATGAAAATGCGTAAATATAAATTAATACTCAGCTTGTAAATTCTGTAAAATACAATGTTGGTTTGATTTGGTCTAAATAGACAAATTTTGTGATTTCTTGAAGAATATCCAGATAGCTTTTGGGATTTATCTTTCACTTGAATCTGCGATAACTGTTTTATCACTGTTTTGAAGCTACTTACGGGTTTCCAAGGTGGAGTATTCAGTTATTTAATAACTGTTTACATTTTGAACTATAGAAGTGTCAAACTTTTTTCTTTGAAGCTATTTTATTTAAACATGCAATAATTGAGAAAAGGAACAGGGTATTGTGGCTATGTAAATGTATTGTTAAGTGAAAAATAAGCAGAATGCTAGGCATGTTAGGAAGTGGAAATCATTTTGCGGAGGTGAGGCGAAATGATTAACGAGCCTTATCTAGTATTTTTTTAAAGATAAAACTATATTCAGCACTTTTTATTTATGCTTTTTATAATAGTAAATCTACTATTGACTAAATTGTCGGACTTTCATTTTCAGAGTGCATAGTTCATGAAATCTGTAATCAAAATTTACCTAACTATTTTCTCTAGATTAGGAGTTGTCTTAAAATTTAATCATGTACTGCAATTGCATTACTGGCTTCCAGGCTTCTGCAGTTTTGCTTGTGCAACTATTCTCACTTGATAACAATCTTGCTTGGATCACTGATCGGCCAAGTAGAGCTACAATTGCTGACTAAAGGAAAGTAAGTCACGTGATGACCTTAGTCTTTGCTTTTTCTTCAAAAAGCTGTGTTGGTTATAATTGTACTAGCTGCTTTATATCAAAACACAACCCAAATTGGTTAATACATTACAAATTTACTCATCTGTACAAAGTCCCTTTTCAAGGCCTTTAATCCACAAGCCAGCGACTCACAAGCAGGCTAGTGAGATTTAAACAGCACTCAAGTTTTGCATATTTAACTGCTTAAAGTGTGGGTAACTTCTGTCCAAATCGCAGCTAAACCAGAATAAAAGCTGTAATGCAGACTTGGTTATATTGGCAATACAAGCTCATTTTGCTGATGTAGCTTGCCCAAAGTAACTTGCTTAAACTGTACTAGTAAAATAGTTTTTTGCTGATGAAGAGCAGTGTTTCTAATATAAGGGTTTGTAACTGTCACTGTACCTACAAATCCTTTCCAGTCTACAAAGGGCCAAAATGGAAGCTTGGAAATTAATTTGTTTGGGGTTTTTTTATTATTATTCTCTAGTAGAGAGTTTAAGAAGTTATTAACAATTGATGTAGTATGGAATAAAGCAGTGTACTAAATTTTTAAAAGAGGAAAAATCCAATTACATATTGTTAATGCTTTGAAAATTTGTTTTAAATACTGTTGAAAACTAATATTTTTCAATCCTTTCAATAAAATCTTTTTGTAAAGTTGGACTTGTAAAGCAGCATTTTGACTGTTGAGAATATAAAATTAGGTGTACACAATTACTTGCTGAGAAGGCAAATGCCCAGTGTGCGTTTTTGATACATTGTCTCATGGGACACTAGTATCTGTTTTCTAGAAATGTACCTAAGGCTTTTTTGAATGTATATGTCTGATACTAGTCTTTCCTCAAAAATTTCAGAATGAAAGCTGTATTTGCTGTGCAAGTTGCAACAAATCTTCTGTACAACTAGTGGGCTGCATTAACTACTTTTTTTGAAGGCCCAAGAGTAGAAAAATGAGGAAATAAATAGGTAAAGGCAATAATCCAAGATAATCTCAGATAATTTGGATGCCTAGTAAATTTAAGATTGAAAATGTAGTTTAAATGCCCATTCTATCCTTGCCTTTGCACATTGTGACCAAGTTCTAGACACTTCTTCCATGAAACTTGTTGCTAATGAGTAAAAGTCTTTTTATTGTTTCACAATTAATCTGTAATTCCAACAGTTCACGGATGTCAAACGATTTATAAATGTGAGGAAATATCTTATGCAGGTAATATAGCTGCTTTTAAATGAAGATGATTTGCTTCACAAGGTACCTTAGAGTTTTCCGTCTTCTCACGCCTGGCTAGTGACAAACTCTTGCTGTCCGTGGCCAAAACGATCACCCACCATTTCTGTGACAGGGCACTCTATTGCCTAAGTGTGAAGCAGGCAGATAGCACTGCCAAGGACTGGACCCTGTTTTACAGATGATTCTTTTGACATAGTTTATATGCAATTTGCTAGTCCGGTCTTGCCACAATGAAGGCTTCTTACTGTTTTCAGTTTAAACAGCCCAGTTCTGGCATTGAGAGCTGTGATCACCATAGTTTGTTGAACCAGCAAAAAGTACTCTCCACCCCTCCCATAGTTTTTTTCCAAGCTGTGATATCAAAAATTTTGGCACAAAGTCAGTTCAGCTGGGCTGCCTTAAAAATGGCTGTATCAATTTCCCCTGGGTTTTTAGGAGTTAGAACTTAAAGCAGCCCAAAATAGGCAGATCTGGCCATACAAACCTGTGGGTTTGAGGCCGTCTTTTTTTCTGGGTTTACCCTGCCCTGCAGCGCGTCTACATAAACTGAAATGTATGTTGATGCTGTCATGTCATTTAATCTAGATTGTTCATGTAGGCATCAGGTGGCAGTATGGATTACAGCCATCTCGGGAAGCACAAAAAAATCTCTTGTACTGAATGTGAAGGTCAACACAGCTTGTACTTGCTGCTGCTGTTCTCTGAAGTACTAAATTTAATTTAATCTGGGTCTTCCTTTTTGTGCAGCAGTCCCACCTCTTGATGCAGCGTCGTGCTCCTTATGCAACTGTGCGATGACTCACTGCATTGCTAATGAAAGGCGTGGTAGAGAAGCATATAGTATTTACAGTGAGTGGTATTGGGATGTTTCATAATAAAGACAATTTGAACTAGCCATACCAAACTAATGACTTGTTACTGTGCGGCACAGTACTGCAAGGCCTAAATGTCCTTCCTCACTTTGTCAAATTACCTGTCTTTCTGTGCTGTGTTCTTTTAACTTTTCTGGAATCCAGAAAAGCTGGACAGCAGCTTGAAGCTTTTTTAAGGGGAGTCGTGAGCACAAAGGGGAAAAAAGAGTTTGGTCTTGTGTATTGTCCTCAAACAGAAAAGCAGGAAACTATACCCTGAAAAACCCAATCAAAGCTACCAATACTTTGTAGTGATGGGAAAATAGCAAGGTGATTAATTTTGTCAGTAATGCAAGATGAAAAATTGAACTGAAAGGCTTGAACAAGGAACAGGTAGAAGATAGTCATGCAAAAATGAAGCCTATGGGCGGTTTGGACTTTTTCTTCCTGTTAGGTGCACTTATTTTACTGCGTATGAAAAAGTAGCCTCTCTGCATGCTATTTTTGAGAGATTTCTCATATGGCGTGGAAAAGAAGACTGATGGAAGAAGGGGAAATGTTTGTGTATTTATCGGGTGTTATGTAAAGAATTTGTGCAAATTACCCAAAATGCCAACCTCCTTTTACGTATCATTCCAAGTAAAACTTGCTAAATGCTTTTGACAGGGGAAGTTCTTGATGACACATAGAGCAGTAGCTTCCATTTGTTTGGCACAGTGTGATTTGTTCCTACTGTTCTCCTCTTCTGCTGGCGAATACCAACAAAAAATGCAATGAGTAACTTTTGATTTATCCAAAGTTAACTTTGGATTTAGCTGGATTAATCTCCTGCTTTAATAACAGAAAATTGAAGTTCGTTGTCTGAACCAGTTGGTTTAATGATTGTCTACGTCCAGGATTAGAGTGGCTGGGCAAAAAATGAAGTGCTTCGATTTAGAGTAGGCCAAAGATATCGCCTGCAGATTATGACAGGATTGTGCATCTGGAAAGTTTCGCAGATTCAGCCTACTAGTTCTTATCTACAGAAGTATTAACGTCAAGGCCTTGTGAAAAAGAACGGGCAGATTTCCACAGCAACTTAACAAGACCTTAGTCAGGAGTAAGAACATTCTTCTGTGAAAACATGAAAGTTAATTCCCCGAGGCATAATAATACATTTTTGCTTTTGGCGAGATAAATGTTTGAATGTAATCACAACTGTTTTCCTTCTAACGATGCAATTGGTTCTGCCATCTCCTTGCTATGAAGAATAAAGGAGCATAGCACAAGCCTACTTTCTTGAGCTAATTTTGGCCACGTACAGGCTTCCTGCAAGACTGAAGTCTTCCCTTACTGGTCCTGCTCTAGGCAATACCTGCAGCATGTCTGCTTGTTTTAGAAAAGGATTGAATATGCTTAATTGTGTTCCTCCATTTCAGCAACAATTCATAGTCACATTTTGACTTGTGGAATGGAGTCATAGTCATCAGCTGGTACTCTCGTGTTTTCTCTTGATGTTGTCAGGGTGCATGCAGTCTGACCGTAGACGTGTAACCTCTTCATGTCTCCACTGCGCTATCTATAAAATAGATTTGTTTCAGGTTTAGAAGACTAGAATGAGAATTTTTTTTATATACAAGTTTAGAGATCATCCTTGTAAATTTCCCTAATAAGCTGCAATAAACTATTTTAACTGCTTTTTGCAGCATACGGGTACCTGCAAGATGTATCTGAAGACGATGTGACGGCAGTGTTCACTGCACACGTGAATTGCAGTTCTAGCCTCTTCCATATTCCGTTTGCAGAGAGGCTTCCCACTGAACTCATGCTGCTATAAGAAATAATTATCCATGCGCAAACTGTGTTTATACTTTATTAAAAACCAGACAGCCAGTAGCTAAAGGTTCCAATCAATAAAATACCAAACTTTTAAAATAGAGTATTAAAGGCTTATTTTAAGTCACCCTTGTGTATGAAATGGCACGATGGTTAGATACGCTACAGGAAGGCATGAGATTACATTGTGTAGTTTTCTTGTGTAGCTGGGATTTAAAAAAACAAAAATAAAAATATTCTGAAATTGGAGGAGAAACAAGAGCCCTAGCCATTGTGTTGGGGTTAAGCCGTCACCCAGCCATGGTGGAGATCAGGGACTACAGCTGTCATCAACAACTTTGGGGCTTGACCTCTGTTCAGCAACAGATCTGAGTTGAGAAACGATGGTAGGGCAGTCTACTTCTAGGCTCAGTAATAAAAGATGGGTGTGAAAATTATTTTCAATGTGTTTGTGTATCTCCAGAAAAACAGCATTTATATTAGCAACATTCTCTACTCACATGCATGTTGTGAACCTCCTGCAGATACAAAGCAACATCAGGAAAACAAGGAGTGAAAGATGCTTGTCCTGTCAGTAAAATCACTGAATTGAGAGGATTACTCTTAATTTCCCGAGTGCGCTTTCCTTTTTAAACTAAGTTACCAGCTGCACTGCTGTCGTTCCCTAGCACAATATGAACCAAGGAACGTACAGGCGTTTTCCTGAGCATCTTCCTCTCCCTCTGTGAAACTGACCCATTATCTTACATCCTGAACACAAGTGCTTGAGCAGAACTTCCCCAGCTATGATTTCACTCTGTAAGAGCTGCAGATAGAACACAACGGGGATGCTCAGGAGTCAATCCTTCCATAGGAAGAAAACACTGTGGGAAGAAAAGAAGATCAGTCAACACCAATGATGCCTAGCAGCATTTATGTCCTTCACGTAGAAGGAAGTTTGGGTAGTTTAAGATTAGTGGCTCGCTACGTCCCTTTCTTCTGTCTCTCTTAGTTATTAGAAGGCAGTTATACAGCATGATAAAGAAGAAAAAATACATGTATCTGGTATAGAGGGGATTTTCTATGTACATCTGTTGTTCTGGATAGCAGCAATTCTTGCGCAGTTGGCAGCAACTTTGACTAATGTCAGTTTTCTTCAGGGAGAGATCATGTATGTTCCATCCAAGCTTCTGAGCTTTGTCAGGCCAGTAAATTCTGAGGCTGCAGTAGTGCTTGATATCATTAGGGCTCTGGCTTTTATTGTGA
Organism: Steatornis caripensis; assembly: GCA_013398225.1. Classification (NCBI taxonomy): domain Eukaryota; kingdom Metazoa; phylum Chordata; class Aves; order Caprimulgiformes; family Steatornithidae; genus Steatornis; species Steatornis caripensis. The sequence goes on from VZSC01007697.1 coordinate 28,103, forward strand.
CTATTCTGAACTATTTTCCTGGCTGGACAAGTGCTCTACTTAATTGTGACTGTGATACAATAGGCTACAACCTCCATAGTTAAATTAACCTTTTCAAGTACTTACTTCTTTCTCTCAGCCCCTGCCCGAAGCTGCGGTAGACATGAATCAGTGCCCAAAACAAAACAGATTTTATTGCAACAGAAATGCAAGAGCCGGTAATGAAAGCAGCCTCCAGAGTGTAAGAATTCCCTTTGCCCCACTCCCTTATCACCTGCAGGAAAATGGAGACATTCACCAATCAACACCTGAAGCCATAACATGCAATTGACTGCTAAATTTCTGAAAGAAGTTGCTAGATAGTAACGGGGAGGGGAAAAAAAACTGGTCACTTTTAAACCATCTTACTTTCCTGACTACATGATTCCCTTGCTGCACACTGACTTTAGCTAAATGCATTATACTTTCTCATCTCCTCATCATTAAGGGCATATGAAAACAGTATTGTGCCCAGACTGAAAAAAAATTAAGGTGGAGATAAAGAAACCAGACTTCATCTTACATCTCGGTCTCTGTAAAATGTAGAATGAAGTTATGTTCCATGGCTGTTGTCGTACTGTTATTGTCATGCATGTCTGGGGGCCGGTTTCATGATCCCATTTTCATTTATGGCTAGCCAGATTACTGCACTTATGGCGTTAGTCATTGCCTAACCGGTGCTTTTTTGAGGGTTCTGACATGGAGAAAATGGCAACTTCTAATTAAAAGCAACAATATTTATATCCTGCAGCTATCTATCTACTGCATGGAAGAAGGATCACTGCTCCCATGAACAGGCGTGTTAATACTAAGATGAGAGACACTAAGATCTCGCAGTAGTCTTTTCCCCCTTCTTGCAGGTTTGAGTCACTGCCCCAGGAGGCCTAGTGACTATCAGGATGAGATTTTAAAAAGCACAGTTCAGGCTATTTGATTTGTGAACAAACCCAATGGTGTGTATCCCAAATCAAGGCAGGTTATGGATGCCCTGGCCAATTTTGGTGCAGTTTGTTTCTCTGTTCAGTTCCCTCAATTTTCCTGTTTACGCTGCAGAGGATTCTTCAGCAGCTGCTACACAGAGTCAATCTAGCAGCTTTTTCAGAGCTGAAGTAATTAATGGTAAGTGCAGTTTACTTTTCCTTTTTTTTTTTCTTTAATTTTATTTTGCCTTTTAGGTAGCCAGATAAAAGACGCTAAAAAGAATTGGTTTGGAGAAGTGACTATATTACAAATTTCGCTAGCAGAGAGGAGTATCGTGTGGCATGTCCATGCCCTCATTTGCTGAGCACCCTTGCGTGCTCATTGTTGCCATGCAAAAGTGTAAGGAGAGCTAGCTGGTTTCAAGTTGCGATGTTACTCTTATGTCAGAAGCCACCACGTGTACTTTTCTTCCTAACTGCAATACAAGTACAGCCACCAAAGACACTGTGTGGTCCTTCTGTGTTCTGCCAGTGAATAATTGAAAGAGCCTGATTTGACCCCGTACTTTAATAAATAGAACCCCAAGGGCTCAGATGACTGCAGCCACTGGACTTTTATCAGTACCTGGAGACTATTTATGTGAAGTATGAGAAACACTGGCTGCTATCAGCATTCAGGCCCTTCCCATGATGAACAATCTGCTTTGCCCTTCTTCTTCCTTACCTTTCGTACATGTTGTAGGAGGTGCTGGGCTGCCCCAGCGATAAGTGCTGTATCACTGTTACAGTGCCAAAAAACCGCCCAGCACTGGAGTTTGCTGGGGTTGCACTGTCTCTTGTTTTGGCTGCATCAGGATTGACAGCTGGGGGTGCTGCCTTAGCAACTCTTTAAAATATAATGACTTGAGGCCCTGCAGATGGCCAAATACTCTGGCACCAGTTGAGACTTCTTGTGAAGGAAGGGAGGCTTTTTTGAGGAGTTGTGTATCTTGTACTGAAAGATTTTGTTGCATCTTTCCCTAATCATTGTGGACACTTTGCCAGGTGCAGACTTCCAGGGCCTCTCCCTCTAAGTAATCAGTTCAACAGCAATTTGACACGGTTCCTGTCTTGAAAAGTTGATCCTGAAGAGGCAGGACATGCCTGCTGCTCTCACTGATTCTAAAAGGAGCTGCAACAAAGGGGTACGCTCAGGAATGAGGAACCGTGTTTTGGGCCCAAGGATCCAGTAATGAAGAGGAGGCCTCTCCAGCCTTGCTCCCCATTATCAAGCAAGTAAGTTTGATGAATTACCGTGTAAAGCAGGTAGATGAGATAAACTACTTCAGGTACATTCTGACTCAGAAAAATCCAAACTAGAGGTTTCAGTTCTTTTAAAATCTGTAAAATAAGATGAGATACATACAGCTTTATAGCTAATTTCTGTATACTCTACAAAGGCTATATACAGTTTATTTTTCAACAGCATTTCAGGTGTTGGTCTAGCTGAGTTCTCAGTTGTAACTTTGCTCTCCGCTTGCCTTCTCTACCTCTGTTTTTTTAGCAGGAAATATGGTCTCTGTTTTCCACTGAGCTGGGCCACGAGTGATGGTGGTGAAATCAGAACTGGTTGTTTCATGGCACATCCTGACAGCTGTGTGTGATTTGAGCCATCTCGGCATCCTCTTGAGCTCTGCCTTCTGATACTTACAGTACAACTCCCAGCTGGCTCAAATGGAGAAGCAGCTGACTCCTCAGCGTTGCATCTAAGCTGATGTACTTTTTCTTTGGGTACGCTCAGATTTTTCTCTAACAAATTAATGTTTTCACAGCTAACAGCCTGAAAGCACTCTGTGACTTTTTTCTCCACCTTTGTTTCTACTACAGAGAATTAAACTCTACTACTGAGAACTAAAATGTGGGAGTAGCAAGGGGATTGAACTGTCGGAAAAACTTTGTAAATTAACCTTGGCACTTGGGAAACAAGAAACGATGAACTGCTTTCCAGCAGGTAGTAACTTTCAGCAGTTCTGAACTGCAAGGGCAGGTCTGAGCAAGCAGAAGAAATACAGCTGAGTCACTGGGAACGAAAGCAGTGACCGTGCCAATGCTAGGATAAGATTTGATGCATCTGATCAACCGCAGATTGCCCCCGAAACCAATACTGATCCTTCTGCAGTGGTCAATATATGAACCTCTACAAAAGCATTATGGGAATTGTCCCTGCCCTGAGGGAGTTTGTCTGTTCTCTGCCACCTCTACTATTGTCTCAGTTTTCTCTGGTACTGCACAGTGGTCCTCTTGGGATAAGACCAAAAGGGAAAGGAAAATGAAGGCTAAGAAATGAGAGGAGGGGGAAAGAGAGAATTATTAAATAACGGGAGAGAAGAGAGAAAATAAGTAATGGAGATAGGAAAAGTAAATCCACTAAGTAAATGGGAGAGCATGTATATAAATAGAAGAAAAATAATGAATAATCCCCTTGTGAAATGGCATGTGCATCAACTCAGAAATAAGCAAGCTGTTTAAGGTTTAGCCGTGCCTGCAGGTACTGCGGTTACCCGAAGGACTGTGTATGAGGCGTTTCCAAGTTTTCCCTTCTATTGTGCTTATACTTTCTGGTGGATTATGTATGTCTCCATACCCTTCTTAGGTAACAGCCTCACAGCAGGTGCAGTTTCTGAGAGCACCAGACAAGACAATGATACACGTTTCTCTACCGCTGCATCATCTCCCAGAAGCCGATTGTGGAAAAACTTGTCCAGACAGGGTAAGGAAAAGCAGTTCCTATTGTGACCCTTCTGTCAAACTGTCTACATGCTCTAGCATCATTTTTACCTTGGATGAAAAGCTACCAGATGCATCCACCTCTTCTTGTAAGTTGCTGTTGTTCTGCAGTGCTGCCAGTTACTGAAATATAGCACTAAATTTTTTTCCATTAATTTTACGTTTGCTATTTCTTAGTTATACAAGATGCTGTTAACATATTGCAGTGGAGAAGTCCATAATGTACCCAGACTGGGTAACAAGTAGCTTTCAAGTAGTTTTAACGTAGACAGTTTTGAGCAAAGGGCAAGAATACGTCCTTATCCCCAGCACATTGACTATAACTAGTTGAACTATTAAGAAACACGTTTGCTATTGATGAAAGCGTAAGAAATATCATGTCTGTTAAGACATAAGACCATATAACTGAAGCGCCTCTTTCTTGTCTTAAAATAAACAGTGCCTCTATTAATGGCTAGAGGCAAAGCAAAGATAAGCAAAGAACTCGTCACCTGTGAACAGCAACTGGATGGATCAACTTTGCTTCTGACAGAGGGGGAAAAGTAGCCGAAAGGTTTACACTTTTAATCCTAGCATGAAAACAGACATGGTTCTAATTGCTCCCTTCTTTCCACGCCTGATAGAATTTAACTGAAAGCAAAGACCCAGTGCCTCACCGACCTATGTAAGGAGCTCCTAGGAGGAAACCAAGCTGTAGCATCCGTATCTGCATTCCTAAGAGTCACACTCACAGTTGGTCCTGTCTCCATTTTTCCCTGCTGGATAGCTGTTAGTGGCCACAATGCTCAAAAGTTCAGGAGAAAGATGATTCTGTGCAGCTATTCACCTAAAGTTACTGAAGTATTTTAAAAGCACAGTGCTTGGTGCTAGCTCCATTTTTAGCAGGAAAGCAAACAAAACACTTGGAAAGCTGTATTTCGTCTGTCAGGTATTTGTCTGAATGGCTAAAGCAAACACCCAAGGAGCCTAAGAAAACAACAAACCCAAAACCCCCTAAGGTTCTTCCTGGTAATAAAAGACTTGTATAGCTGATGTACTTTGGCCCTGACTCTGCAATCATTGTTGGAACAGACCTCTCAAGATTTCAGAGGAAGTTCGGTCTTGACTGACATGAAAGACTACATTTCAAGTTCACAAATCCTTATGTTAACTCCAAAACTGTTACTCACCTTTAAAGAAGCTGCCCCAATAAAGGACCACTCATCTTTTTGGTGTGGTTTCCTAAGGATATAAGGCCTATGCAGTCTCACTGTGTCTGTATATCCATCTTCATAATAATTTGGCGGACTGTTGCCAGTTTCACCTAACCTTGTCAGAGAGGTAGAAATATTGAAGATAATGTGATCCTATACGTTTCATTAAAGTAGGTGATCAAGGACCGAGAATAAAACAATGTCCCTCAGAAAGGAATAACGATAGTGTGACGTTTCGTCCTGTATGCTCAGCTGAGAAACACAGATTTATAAGAAACCTGACTTCATTATTGTTGGTGCTCTTGTTTTCTGCTGGGATCCATTCTGGCTCCCTTCCACTTAGCAGTATTACATAGAATGGGATGGCTGTGGCTTCCCAGCCTGTGATAACTGCTCGGGGCGAGAACTTGTAGTCTCAGAAGCTAACTATTCTTGCTAGTGTCGCTGTTAGCTTAAAACTTACTGCGATGATGCTAATGGTCACCTTCAGGCAGGCCCAAAGAACCCCCGTTGCTGAGATGATGTTATGTAGAAGGGTGATCTCATGCAGGCTTATCAGCAGAACACACAAGCAGAGCTGCAAGAGAAGAGGCAAAAAGATTTGGTAAAATTATTAGTTTGAGATCATACAGCCCGCCAAAAAATATTTGACACAAACTCCCAGCAACAGTAAGTTGGGCACTGGTCTAAAGGGTAAAATTTTTCCTTCAAAACCTGACAAGACAGTACGAAACAGGACTCAAGGCCAGACGTACTGCCCTGTATGCCGTATTAGCAACAACAGAGAACAGGGAAGACAGTAAGAGGTGCTCCAGATAAAGCTTAGGGTAATACAATAGCAAAGTAAGAATGAAGGGTAGCATACAGAAGTACAAACTCTTTCTACACAGATCTTGGGTTCACTTCTCTTATCTGGAACCGCAGGCTGCTGTCCCACCCTGATTGCCCTGCTAGGTCAGGCTCCCCTCTCCCATCCCAGTATCATTTTCTCAAATGTAGGCAACAGCTAGGATGGCTGGAAAGAAAGAGACTGTAGGCTGAGATGTAGGCATTCATTTTTATGGATTTTAACTGAGCTTCCCTGTAGCAAACACCTGGAGAGATGACCGTTATTAAGCTAATCTTACTTAAAAGGTAAGACACAGGCAGGGTCGCTCTAGGAAGATAATAGTTCGGCTCAGCTAGGCTAATTCTAAGATACTTGCAACAGGAGGGAAAAAAGGGAACCCAGGGGGAGAGGTCTCTACCTGCGCCTGAAGATCAAAGGTCAACATGGAAAAACAGAGGTTGAGCATGAAGTATTGTGACTGTAGGCTTTCTAGAGCACCACCCACTCGGAAGGCCATCATGCTTTGACTCTGAATTAGGATGACGGCACAGATCACATCGAAGGAGCCAACCAAGAGGATCAGAATGAAGCGGGCCTGATGGGGAAGAGAAAGAAGGATGTGACCGGCCATGCCAAAACAGCGACTGTCTTCAACCTTAAATGTTCTAACTGGTAGTAAAAGAATAAAGGAGAAAGGAGAACCAGGCTGCCCATTAATAGCATTTTAAATAGACAATAATTAAAGATGACAGTTTGCCACACTGTTACGTGGCAAAGATCAGGCCACCATTTTTGCCATTTGTTGCAACCCCTTGGTAGTAACTGTAAACTCACACTGGCTATTTTGGTTACGTTACCTTCAACATAGTACTTTTACAACTGTTAAGAGAAACGTAACCTTTGCACTCCCTGTAACATCACGATGACTGTTAGCAAGGTTTTGCTTCAGGCTTTATCATACAGTTTGAAGAAACAGCTTTCTTTGACAGAGGCTGGCTCTAAGCTTCCTATACGGCCTTAAACCAATGGGTAAGAATCTTCCCTGCTGATGTCAGTGGGGACAGTGGGTTATTCTGAATGCTGTTCTTATTAAATTCCAGAAAACATTGGTTTTGTCTGGGTTGTATCCACAACTTTGCTGGCATTCACGCTAAATGTCTGCTGCTTTAAAGATGGCTGAAGTGGCAAAACATCCCTCATAATTACATTGATATGAAAATATTTATACTAGTATGCCTTACTCTGGCTCAGAAATTTTGCTCAGGAAGTAGGAGTTACAGTAATCCAGGTAAAAGAGTAAAATAAGTCCTTAACAGTACATCTTCTGCACCAGGCTTTACTTTGAGGTTCTTGTTTAATATATAAACTGATGACTGGGACACATACGTGAAAGTAATTTGCATCTCTCTGATGCCTGCTCCTTATTGACCCTAACAACCCGGTTTGCTGTAGGTAAGTTTGTTAACTAAATGTACAATTGATGTGTAAACTGAATAGGCAAATTCTGGTTTGCTGCTTCTTCCTAGCTTGGCTGCCATCTCTTCTATTGAAGACTACTTTTTGGATGACTTCACAGCAAGGAACCTCCTTCTTGCATTTGTGATAAAGGCGTGACCACAAAAGGGAAGGACTTCTGAGAAGCACAGCAAACGGAAGTTTAACTACAAACCTTAGTATTGCATAGAATGCAATCCTCGTATTACATTTTACCGTTACCAAATACAAACAAGATAATCTGGAATGGCAGCACCTCCCCTAGCACTCTATCTTTTGGTTTCCTTGGCAGCAGGTTACCGTAACTCTCTTAAATTAAAACAAATTGCTGCGTTCATGGAGCAGTGGGGCTAATGGCTATGTCCTCGCGTACAGACTTGAGATTCCAGTTCTGTTCTTTATAGACAAAAATCTGAAGCAGAGCAGGTGAGGTGAAGGGTATCTTCTGCGGTAATCCTGCGCAAGTAAAATTCTTTGATATTTATGTTACTTTCAGATACTGCCACAGAGAAACCCATAGAACAGCTCAGAGAAACAGATTTGCAGTTGTGGAGGTGCACGTTTTGTTATTCAGTGGCAGGAATAATTCAGCCTGATTTTTCTCCGTTACTAGTTCCCTTATCGCAGATATCTTGCCTTTCTAAGATTTTCAAATCCAAGACGTGGAGAAAAGCAAAGTTAATTAAAGCTAGGAGACTAACCAGAAGTTTTGGCTTTTGCTCAGCAGAGAGAACTGTGAAGTTCACAATGGAACGAAACATCACTAGCAAGATGGAAAGAACAAAGACGATGAGCTCCTGGCGATTCTCCTGCAGGATCCCTCTAGTAACATAGTATACACAGAACACTGGGAAGGAGAAGGAAAGGTCAGTTACCAAGTGAACACAGATTGCACATGGTGAAATTTTTCAAGGTGCTTGATCCAGGTGACAAAATGGAAATATCAAGATCATGTAACTTAGGTTCCTCAGTCAAGAGCGTATCTTTATTCTTACCGAGGAGCCTGAATCAGATACTTAAAATGAGCACTCTCCTCTATGTTTAGCATGCAAGAAATGAAACGATCTGGTAAAGATTTTTAAATTACTTGTGAGGTAACACTTTGAAAATGGCAACATGTTAGCTATCCAAATTAATTGGCAGCTGTGGTATGTTATTCTATCAATACTATACGGAACATTATGTTGAATAGTATATTTGAATTAAATGAAGCAACAACATTTTTATTAAACAACTGAAATTACATAATCTTCCCAGTGAGAGTAATTCAAGTGACTAACAAGGAACTTGCTACTCATACACATAACACTACAACATTGTTTTTGTGGTTCTGACCACTACAAATGGCTCGTGCGTTGAATTTGACTCAGACAGACTGGATTCCTAACACTCTGGCTTTGTTGTGGAAAGTTTGAAACACCGCACCCCACAAACCGTAGTCCAGAAAAGAACTGGCTCGGGAAAGTTCTGAGTTGTTTTTATACAATAAATCAAAGCCCACCACTCCTCACACCACAGTTAGCTGTCACTATTGAACTCTACATGTCTGTTTTGACAAAGCTTAAATAAGGAAAAGGCTTTCCTTTCATAAAAACAGGAATCGGTGCTTTCTTCTTGTATAGGATGTTCCTGCAAACACTAGTTAATTTTTACCATACACAAAGTAACAATAGATTTCTTTTTCTAGAGGGCTACTTCCTGGATTCGGAACATCAAATAGAAGTCTGTACAAATAATTTGAAAACAAACTTTTTTCTGAGCGTGAAGTTTTTTGCAGAGCTAGCATATGCACATTTCTGAAACAAAGGGCATCCCATTGGTTTTGATAAGTGAACGTTTTTCAACAAATTAAATCCCAAACCCTCTTTGAAGTAAATATCTCTAGTGGTAAGTCCAAGAGATTGTTACAGCCAGGGCACCTACTTTTCTTTACAGAGTTATTAATCAGTTCTGTCAGTCTTTGTCTACATGTGGTTTTGGCATGTTTATGCAGGTTAGCTTACACATCTTAAAATCTCAAGGTAAGCCAGTCACGGTTTTAAGATGTTTCTTGAATGATGTTATCTGACTAATATGTTGAAACAACAATTAAAACCTTGTTTACATTAAATCTTTGAAATCTGAAGTAATTTTTCTCGGTTAACACAGACAGATGGCTTAACATTTTCTTGTTTCAAATCAAACTGTGTACGTTCGGTTTCTTGCAATGTAAGAAGGTGCCTGGAAACCAACTACAACTCAGGTATAAGCACGGCCCGCGTCAGAAGATGTACGTCCTATGACAAGCCTTGGAGTGTGGACACCTCTGAATTCCCCAGCACACTATGGCAGACACTGAAATGGGAAACGGTAAGCTCTTTCTGGCATAGCAGAACATTCAGTGTATCTTACATAAACTGACAGCTGTCTGAAACAAAATCATCACCACATCTGCCTAATGAAACACCAGTAAGACAGCCAATTATAGCAAAACTTCCTGAAACCGTAATATTTTTTTACACTATTCACACATGAATTTATTTTGGATGACAGCGTTATCTATTACTGATCCTTTCCCTAAAATACTACTGGGAAAAGCAACAATGGGAAAAGCACCTAGCTTGCTAGTGCTCAACTAGCAGAAGATTCTGTGCGTAACGTTATCAGGGCAAACGGAGTGAAATGAGAAACTTGAGTTGCCGATTAATTACTACCTTGGGAAAAAAAGTATTTGTTTTAAACCGCAAAGGGTATGTTTCTTACCAACTCCAACTAACTGAATAAGAGAAATGGTGAAATCTTCCTCAGTCTGTTGAACGAGGGTCTCTATGGTCAGCCCTATGACACTTAGCAGAGACAAAATAGTGACACAGAAGTAGATCTTCACAGGAAATGACAGCTCTGAACAAGGTTTTATCTGCAAAGGAAGAAAATTTGTAAACACGTAATGCAGTATAAACTAGTTGCTGTTCCTAAGAAACGCATTAAAGCAAGTTGGCTAAAAGACACAAGTGCAGAGTATCCTTGGAAAAAGAAAAACTCTTTACAGTTGAATTGAAACTCCAAACCTATTGAGGAAGGGACCCTAACTTTATTTTGTGGTTAATCTCAGCCTAGATTTTTCTGGTTTATACGCACAGGCTGCCTTCTACTTTTCTCAGCACCTCACAAGGGCCACGGCGTTACAATTTCATCTCCTGAAATCGAGATTGCCAATGCCCGCGTACACGCCTATCAAACCACAGCGATGTTCGGCAAGTAACTTCTTCCTGGGACCCCCTATCAAGATTGTTAGTTTTAGAAAATTGTGCAGAAAAGTTCACGCTTCTGAGCACCGCGCGAAGGATCCGCGTGAGAGGTGGTTTTTCCATTCGTCCCAGGCAGTCTAAATCACGGGCACAGATACACCGCACCACGCCACCAAAAATCGCTTTACTTTCCTGGGATGTTGGCAGTGAGGGGGGGAAGCTTCACCGAGAGGCCCGTGGAGCTGGGGAGTCACCTGGAGGTAGGGCTGAGCTACGGCACTGCTGCCACCACAGCTCTGGCCTGCTGGCCTTGAAAAGCATACTAAATACGTGACGTATACAATGCACGGACTTGATGTGTATTAAACATTGTTATATATATATGTATATAAAAAAATAAGTATATATACAAACACGTTGTATAAAATGCACACGTTTTATGTGCATTGAACACACGTTGTACAAAATACACAGATTTGATGTGCACTGAATACTCGTTGCATAAAATACACAAATTTGATGTGTATTAAACACACGTTGTATAAACTGCCCACATTTTATGTGTCTTAAACACATGCTGTATAAAATACATAAATTTAATGTGCATTAAACGCTCGTTGTATAAAATGCACACATTTTATGTGTATTAAGTACACGCATACAATGCACAAATTTAGTGTGCATTAAATACACATTGCATAAAATACATAAATATGATGTGCATTAAATACCCGTTGTATGAAATACACAAATTTGATGTGCATTAAATACCCGTTGTATAAAACACACAAATTTGATGTGCATTAAATACCCGTTGTATAAAACACACAAATTTGATGTGCATTAAATACCCGTTGTATAAAACGCACACGTTTTACGTGTTAAACACGCGTTGCATACAATGCACAAAC
>VZSC01007697.1:40888-58995 GCA_013398225.1 Steatornis caripensis
CCGCCTGCCCTGCCCGGGGCGGTGGCGGGGCCGGTGAGCGGGGGCGGCCGTGGCCGGCTGCTCCGCTCCGCTCCGGGGTGGGGGGTGGGGGCCCGTAGCCCGGGAAGCCGAAGCCGGGGTTTGCCCGGGAGCCCCCCGGTGCTGGCTCTGATGCAGAGGAAGATCCAGAGCCCGCTCTGTGAAAGCCCTCGGCGCGTAGGTGCTGGCTCAGCTGCGGGATGCCCTGAGGAGGGAGACGTCCGTGCTACCCCCTCCTCTGCCTTGCTGCAGCGCCGGTGCTCTCTGAAAAGTCCTTGAGCGGGAAAGCCGGGTCAGAAAGGACGTGGTACAGCTCTGCTGCCTTGAAAGGTCTCTGAATCTCGATGCGCAAGGCAGCTCCGAGCACGCGGCCCCTCCTGTGTTTGGGATGCTCGGTCAGCTCCGAGATGCTGCGGGGCGTGCGGAAACGCGCGGGATTTGGCTGCCTGCGGTAGCTGGTTCTGAATGAGAGGAGGCAAGGTCTTAGGGCTGGGTGACTAGAAATGCAGCTGAAGTGCAAGGCATCTTCTGTGCATGGGAGATGTTAATAGCTTTGTGATTGTATTTATGGCCTGTTTATAAGCACATCTCTTTGTAGTTTAGTGAAACGGTGTTAATATTTACAGCTTGCTTGTGATGCTGAATTTGGTGCGTTGGTTGTGTCCGAAGCAATGTTTGGGTGACTTGTGTTGCGTAACAGTAGATCGAGCGATATGCACGCCAAGCCTGTTTTTTTCGCTATCAGATTAGCTTTACTTTCACTAACTCTTGCAACATTTTTAAGCTTTTATTTTTTTGTGTGAGGTGTAAAGCTGACTTCGCACAGGTCTTTGTAAAGGTATTGTTGAAAGAAAGCATCTGTCTTTATACAAGTGGTCAGAAAAACCTGTAGCAGTGGCTTTTTGTGCTCACTGTTAGACGGTGGTCATGCCAAAGTCCAGAGCACTTTCCATCTTGGGCAAATAAATGCAATAAGAAACTGTCAGTGTCATACATAGTGGTGATTGTCAGAATCTCCTTAGCTGTTTAACAAATAATTAGAGCTTCTGACCAAAAGGTATGAGTTTTGAGGTGAGCTGCATCACAGAAGGCTTTTATACTAAATTGGTTGGATAGATGCTTGCCAATAAATCTGTTTCAGTCATAAAAAAATATTGAGTATGCTTTGTGGAAGAATCATGAAGGACTCTGTGCGTAACCGGGGCTGCAATAGACTGTTAAAAACCCCAGAATCTGTAGTGCTGGAAATGCTGTGCTTTGTTTTCATGATAAATCGTGTCTTGGTACAGTATGTGTAATCTTTAAAAGACACAATATTTCCTCTTTCACATGACTGCTTTGTCTCTTGTTGCTATATGTGTTATCTTTAAATAATTTTATCCTTTCAATTCTAAGGAATGACTCTGGTTATGCTGAACTCTGGCTATGCTGTTGGCTTTTTTATTTTTGACAATTTCTTGAAAATTAGGGTTAAAACTGCAGTTTCTCATGAAAAGAAAGTTTAAGTGAATACTGATAGGATTTTTGTCATGTGTCAGTGATAATTTCATCAAAGCAATTTAATTTCTGAGTTGCTTTTATCTTTTGCCTTTTGGTTTCTTATCAGGTATGGCTCTGAAAGAACTCTTAATTTTCTCCCTTTATGCTTACTTTTAAAGAAGGTGGCTAGGTGGTGTGAGGGTTGGGTGAAGGCAGCCCAGCTGGCTGCCCTTCTCTAATCTGTAGCTCTGTTGCAGAAGATCTCAGGTGTGGGGAATGTGTCAGGGCCCTGTTATAATTTTGCTGAGGGCTTGCAACAGGATTTTCATCAGCTGCTTCACCTCTCACATCTCCGTGGTTTTGCAGGAAAGGGGATGTGACAGAGCTCCTCTGCACCAGAGGGGGAAAGCTGATTTTGCTCCCTTTTAAACTGAGTTAGAAAATAGTACTGCTGTAAAATTTGATGTGAGGTCAGTTTCTTCGGGTTTTTCTCTCTTTTTTTGGTTTGACACTAAGTGTGGAATGTTATAGTTTCTTTGGACAATGTTTCTTATGAAACAGCTAACAGAAAAACGCAGTGTGTGTGTGTGCTTGGTCACTTGTGTTGCTTCTGCATTTTATTTTTTGCAAAACTTGGTGTTTCTTTTCTTCTGAGACCTGTAGAAAACCATCCATGTAGATAGACATGCTGCTTTTACAGCGATGAGGTTAAACTGTACTGGTGTGAATTAAGTGTAGATGATGTGTGTGGTTTAAGAGCAGAAGGTGTGTACTAGTCCTGGAGTGAATTAAGAGTAACCTTTTGCCTGCAGCCTTAAAACTACAGGAGGGAGCCGTCTCCCTGGTTTGATCTATCACAGGTCCACAGAAACACTTGCTGTAGTTGCAGTGAGCAAAGGGAGTGCTATTTATTTCAGAAGCTGTGAGCTGGTGCTAATTCAAAATGTTTGTTAAGCTGTGATACCATTTCCACCAAAGCACTGCACAGGCAGCTGTCACTTGTGTATATTCATGCAGGCTGCCTGGAGGCCACTTGTACACAACAGAAAATAGCGTGAGCAGTTTAGTAATTGAACCGAGTGTGTCTGCTCTGTTAAAAACTGAGGGGAGAGTAATGTATTTTATTATTAAAACTAGATGCTTAAAAGTACAAGCAGGTAAAGTCTTCGTTTATTTGTCTTCACTCTTACAGGTCTTCTGAGGAAAGGTTTTTCTCTGCTCCTGGCTTAAGTTTGAAATGAATGTATTTCTGATTAAATTTTGAACTGCTCTGAGTAAAAAGAGAAAATGAGTTTGAATGCAGGTATTCTTTTGAATATGATGTCTTAAAGCTTAAGAAATTGGGGAGGTGTTGAATTGGTAAGCAGATATTTCTTGTAAGTCAGAATTTGTTTGAGACTCTTAAAGCTTATACTCCGTGTTTTTTCCAGCTTTAATACGATATTTTCATTGCTAACATAGTTAAAAGTTGGAGAAGATACAGGAAGAGTGTAAAATGCACTGCACACTGTTCTTTTGAGCTGGGAGATTGAATGTTTGTGCGTCATCCAAGAGAAACAGTCCACCAACCACTGCCACGTTTTCATCTATTGGTAAACATCAGCTGCTGGTTGGTCTTACGAGAGGAAGGCTGAATTAGTTCCAGATGGAGAACTCTTTCAGCCTGTTTAAGACTTTCTGGTTGATTTAAGACAGCAGGTCAGTAATTCTGGGGAGTAGTTTTGTTCTTATTTGCTGTTCTGCTTCCTGCTTTGGTTGGAATCGGCGATACCAAATATGATATTGCAGTGCTGCTGAGGGTGGGAAGTTCATTGTGCTTAACTGCTTTTGATTTTAATTGAGGAGTATAAACAGAAAAAGTGTTAACAAAGTTGTGATAACTTACCATTTTGAATGTAGAGGGCTATATTTTTTTTAAGACTTGGGAAAGGAGGAGGAGTCAAGAATCCATTTTTCTTAAAGAATGCGTATCTTCCTTCAAAGTTTTGTCTTAAACTGAGTTAACACAAGTATATGGTTTAACGCAAGTGTGTCGGGGGTCTTCTGTTTGGTGTGCTGCTAGCGTGATTTCCTGGTAAAATGGAAGGAGATAAGGGGATAGGGATGGAAACCCTTGCGTGGCTGTAACAACAGAAATAGACAACAGGAGGAATGGAACATTTCAGTGTAAAGTAGCTGCTCTTTAGGATATTGAAACTGACACAATATATTTAACTCTTTAGTGCCTCTTCATGATTTATTTTGAGATGCCCATTGGACATTAAAAGCATGACAAAAATAGTGTATCCTATCCACCAGTTCACGTGCTAACAAAATCAGGGCAGGTGCAGTAGCTGTTGTTGCAATTCTTGTATTTTTGCTTGCCGCTGATTGTTTCTTGTGCTGCCATTGATTGATGCACTCTAGTATTACGACCTCATTTCAGACAGCTTTTGCAAGATGTCCGGTGATTAACTTCCCCGACAAGAATTACTTTTGAACTGTATAAGGTCCACCATCTTGTCTGTCCAGCAAATGTGCTTCTGGATAAGAGCATTTCAAATGTAATTTCCCCAAGTTGGTGTTAGTTGAGGAACAAAAGAGGTCCTGTCCTTCATGTCCTCCTCATCTGATTCATCCTACTTTTTTTTGCTCATAAAACACAGACTGCAAAATAGAAAGCAATAAATCCGATAGTGTGTTTTAATGTTGCAGATAAGCTGCTCAGGTGCAATTTCTTTCTTTCTTAATGCAGACTTTGAATCTTTTAGCATTATGGTGTTAACTGTTACGTGACTTGAGAAGAATAAATGTCACTGTTTTTGTTACTCTCTCTTTACTCTTCTACTGTAACTTACCACGTTTCATGTAATTTGTAAGAGGAGAAAGCTCTAGCTGAAAATGGTTTAATGCCTTTTCCTATCAGATCGTTTAAAAAGGCTTTAAGAATTACTGCAAGTGCTAGTATTGAATCGCAAGCTGTAACAGTACCGCATGACAAAATAAGTAATGTTGCATTATTTACAAGTAATTAAATAGAGAACAAGTCTATTTGGAAAGCTCTTGGATGTATTTTCCTACTTTGTTCACCTAGATGCCATATCTACCAGGATAACTATGTTTATGATTACTGGAAATTATAGTCCTTGATTAATGATTGCTCATTTTGACTCGAGTTGATAACATGTTAATGCGTACTAAGGGTACAGGCTGCTGCCCAGATTTTCTGGGTTGTGAAGATTTTTCTGTTGAGTGGTTCTAAGACGACCTTAGACTGAGATTAAAGAAACTGTAGAATCTTGAAGAGGAGTTAATTATAATTGAACAGGCTGTGTTGACATGCTTTAGAGGAGAAGGAACTTAAAAACACATGACGTATTTTGTGTGTGCGTTCTATTTTAGAGTAATAAAATCTCCCTTAGGTAAGTTCTTAGTGCTTAATCTTGATATCGTGATATGAGGAGTGCAAAATCCAGTCTGGAAGACGAACGACAGAAGTTTTTTTTATTTTTCATAAACTGCAGGTGAAATGTGGTATCTTTGCTGCTTTAGAGATTTAAAATGTCATTATGTTCAGAGCTACATGCTTTTTTCCTTCTTTCTCTTTCACTCTTAGGCAGAAAAAATGGAATAGACCACGTGAAGAAGCATCTGAAGTTTATTTTTGTGCAAGATGTTATTTGGAGGACCAAGTACAGTTTTTCAGGCCATGGGAGATGAAAGACTAATCACATGATATTTTTGTTTCGTCAAAGTGCTGTTCTGTGCTAAGTCAATGTTGGTTTGTATTAAGGACAAATATTAATCTCTTAATGTCAGCATGTCGACTGTGACAAGTGCTCAGACACCGGAGGAACCTAATCCTCCCACTGCTGAAGAAAAGCCAAAGGGAAAATCACTATTTCAGTTGGGTTCACTCTTCGCTAACAGAAGCGAAAAATTTGTAATTGCCAGGAGCGATAGTGTACCGGAGGAGAACGTTCTGAAAATAACTATCACGGAGACTACGGTCATTGAGTCGGACTTGGGCATCTGGAATTCTCACGCTCTCATCTACCTCACTTTGTGGTTTTTCTTCAGCTTTTGCACTCTTTTTCTTAACAAATACATTCTTTCGTTACTGGAAGGAGAGCCCAGCATGCTAGGTAACCCCAGTAAGATATTTGACAGTACCAGATCCTCCTATATAAAGCTGAGGGACAAAACTGTTCAACTGAAGTGAAAAAGACCTAGTTAAGAGATATGGGGGTGTATCTTAGGGCTGCGAACTCAGGAGTTGTGATCTCAGCCTGCAAAGAGGCTTCTGACACTCGCCTTTCATCCCCTCACTGGAAGATGGTATAGACGAGCTGTAAGATGGTGTTTGAGAACTAACAGCTGGGAAGGAAAATGTAATTTTTTGTTTTCTGGGTTGGAGTGCAGTGTGGGTTTAAAAAAAAACAAACCCAAACAAATCTTGAGTCACTTGATGATAGTCTCCAGAGCTGTTATGTTTTTTGTCTGTAGAAGTCTAGAAGTTGCCTTTGTGTGATCTCTGTTATCCAATAGGCTGCTGCTTATTTTTTTTTTAAGGGGGAAACAGGGCACTTTATCTGTGAACTGGGTTTTATAGGTGTATGCCACCTTTGTGTTATTCTACTGCCTCGCTAGCGGATGCGGAAGTAAAGGGCTTTTGTGAGAATTTATAAAATCCGACAGTAGTTGCCATGGTTCTTAACGACTAAAAGTACTTAAGTTTGTCTAAGAAATTTTCTTAAGTTGCTTGATTCACCATGTTCCCATCATCTTCTGAATTTATTCTTTCCTCCCCCTCTCATCTTTCTTTAGGTGCTGTTCAAATGCTTTCAACCACCTTCATTGGCTGTATAAAAATGTTTGTTCCATGCTGCTTGTATCAACACAAAACACGCATCTCTTATCCACCCAATTTCATCATGATAATGCTGTTTGTTGGATTAATGAGGTAAATGGTTAAGTATTTCCTAGAGATATATCTGGTTGCTTAGTTGAATTCTTCTGAACGGAAGCTGTATTTTCATGGCTCTCTTCCTTTTCATTCTTGATTGGAAAGTGTTTCCCCTCAAAAAAAAAAAATCACAGGATAATTTTATGTTTAGTTCCTATTGCTAAATGCTACGTTCCTTTTTCCAGATGTCAATTTTTTGGCTAGCCTGGTGTTCCATCACGTTTAGCTTCTTTCAGAACGCACTGCTCTTCTCTTTCCATTTTCTTTCTTCCTGTTCTCTTTTGAGGCTGATTTTGTTTAGACTACTAGTATTTATTATGATAGTGGTTTGTTCTCTCACCTTTTCCGGCAGTTTGCCTCAAAAGTGATACAGGCTATTAACATTTATCCTTTAAAAAGTATTTGCTGTGTGCTGGGATCGTACCAGTTTGTGGTCTAGGAGAGAATAAGAATATATGGTTTGGTTTGCTCTACACTGCAAAAGTGATAAAGGATAACAGGATTCAAATTAATTCAGAGTAGCTTTATTGTAATAACTGTGCTGCTGTGTTTAATTTCATAGTTTATGGTAAATGTGTAGCATACCTAATTTACACTAGAGATGGATAACTTGAAAGGATAAAATTTCCTTGGTAGATTACTGTTTATCAACAGAATTTTACTAACTTTTTCAACTGAGCCTGTCGAAAACTTCAGCTTAAAACTCTCATCTGAAGCTTTGTTAGAGTGGATTAAAAAGTAAACTTTGGTGTTCTCTGCAAATCCACTGTACATGCACAGAAATTGCACAGTTGCCCAAGGGTGCCTTCATTTGTGCTAAATAAACAATGATGTTTAAGCCAAAGCAGAAAGAAATACATCTGACACATTCCGTCTCACAGGTGCGGAGGAGTAAATGTGCGCAGCTATCGGTTACTCCAGTTCAGCCAAGCTGCTATGATTTGATAACTCGATGGCCAGCTATACCTGTCCGTAGTCTTAGTTACTGCAGCTCAAATTTATAAACCTAAAGAAATTACAATGCAATCCTTTTCATGCTCTTAGAGCGTTATTTTATTTTCTGTTTAATTTCATGTGTTCTTCTCTACAGATTTGCAACAGTAGTCTTGGGTCTTGTCAGCTTGAAAAATGTGGCAGTTTCCTTTGCAGAAACTGTTAAAAGCTCTGCACCAATTTTTACTGTTATCATGTCTCGGATGATATTAGGGGAATACACTGGTGAGTACTTCACTGTTGAAATATGATTTGTTTGTTTGTTTGGTTTTTTTAATAATACTGTCGCTTAGTTGGCCATGGGCAAGGAAATTCCACCAAAATACAGTAAATGCAGCTGGAAGGATAATTCTGTTTGAACACAAGTAGGGTATATATAAGTAAAAAAGGATGTATTTTAATATTTTAGTGCAGCTGTATAAGGGCGTTCTTGCTCTGAAGTTATTTTTCTGTCAAGAAAATATTATTGCAGCCTTAAATAACTGAAGTTCAGTGTGTTCCTCCTTATAAGGACAGCTTGCTGCTCAGAATTTAAAATTCTTGGATTTCTTGACTGTGATTAAAAACAACAAACAAATACCAAACAACTGGCCTACCACAATATAGTTATTTGCTATTCCACTTGCAATAGCGTGCTGTTTGCTTGAAGAGATTTTGCCTGTTACCATCTGTAAGTCGTAGGAATAATACAGAAGCCCTGTGTAGATTGCTTTGTGATGCAAAATGGCAAAAGGCTGAAATAAGCCAGAGGAAGAAGAGTAATTCAATCACAGAGTAAACAGGGAGAGTATACTTTTGTTCTGTCATTTGGTGAAAGAGATGAAAGGAAGACAGCCATCAGTCCATTTTCTTTCTCCAAGGGAGGTACTTTTATCAATGAGTATATGTCGGTATTGTTTTCAAGAGCACCCTACCGTAGTCTGAGATCTCACTTTAGAACCTCTGTACTTAAAAATCCAGTCATATAAGTTGCTCTTTCTTTCAACTAAAGAAGTTAAGGTGGAGTTTAAACTTTCAAAAACTATAGTATCTGATACATGTAATTGGAAGTACAGTAATGAAACTAAAATTTTAATTTTTCTTTTCATTTGCAGGATTGCTGGTTAATCTCTCTCTAATTCCTGTTATGGGTGGGCTAGCTCTATGTACGGCTACTGAAATCAGTTTCAACATTCTAGGTTTCTCGGCAGCTTTATCTACTAATATCATGGACTGGTAAGGCATAATGATAGTTGTATATGTGGAATAAAGGAATTTTGTTTATTGGTAGATTCAAGAAAATTGTTGCTTGTGGTTGTTTTTGCACACTACATTTAAATGTTGGTATTTAAAATTTATTTTTAACAGAAGATACTGTTTCTGTATCATATCTGCTAGCATTAATGAGATTAAGGAATAGTACAACTCTGTTAGTCTAAAGGAGTTAGACCAAACTCCTTTCTGTAGTTGCATAACGTGTAGAAAACATGTCAACCCATGTAAGGGAAACAATCACGGATTGATTTATTTGTCCTAACTGAAACACGGATAAATGATGTTGCTTCTTTGGTTTGCTTTTTTTTTTTTCAGTTTGCAAAACGTCTTTTCCAAAAAACTACTCAGTGGAGATAAATACAGATTTTCGTAAGTATTAAAAGTATTTCAGGTTTGATTATAGATGGAATTTGGGCTGCATAAGGAAACCATATATTTATGATTATATTGCACCAAGATTATTTTTTTTTTCCCCCCTCACTGTTTACGGGCAGTTTTAACCTAAATCATTTTATCAGGGAAAGAAAACTCCCCTGTTCTCAGCTCACACTGCAATCAAAAAAACATCTTTTAATGTTATTAGGCATGCAGAAATGAACTTCAGAATTTGCTCGATATTTTAACTACGAAACACGAGCCAGGAGTAAAATCTTGTGGTAAAATATACCTATAGCTATTTGTATGTATTTTACCACAAGATAAAATGCTAGTTTTGGTCTTGAAAGCATGTGCCGTTTATCTTCAGTCCATCTCAGCCAAAAGAGAATGCAAAACACTATCTTTGTGAGAGATTGCTGAATTTGTTGTCACCAAAGCTCGGTAGATGGCTTTTATTGCTTTTCGGTATCTGTAAATACAATAACGATGCGGCTTCCTTCAGCTGTAAGAAAGAAGCAGCTTTTAATCATTTTAGTCATTGTTTTCTCTCCTTTGTAGAGCCCCAGAGCTTCAGTTCTACACAAGTGCTGCTGCAGTGGTTATGCTTATTCCGGCTTGGATATTTTTCATGGTAATTTGAATTCGCTAACACAGATTTATGTTTTCTTTTTGACTTGAGAGCAGAATGTGCAACTAAGGTTAATCTTAATTTTTACTTCTCATTTTTCCCATTTTTTAAAAAATCACACTGAAATGCATTTAATCTTATCTTTCCAAGAGGCTGGAGGGGGTAAAACAGAAAATTTTCAAAGAAAGTGACGCAGAAAACCTGAGTTTATCTCAGGATTTTTGAGATCAAATCCTAATCTTGTCGAAGTGCATTTAAAGTTTTAGATAGAGACTTGAAAACCAAATCTTAAATATTCGATGACTTTTTGCTGATATTCACATGGTGTCCAGGAATATTAACTCTCTGAAAGCAAAATCGAGCTAAAGTAAATATAATGTATCAGGTTAAATATGTATCCTTCATATTCTGGCGTTTCATTGCCATGCATCAGTGTTCAAAACAGAAAATATCTCAGGCTGAACACTCTGGAAAGTTCAGTCAGATGAGAGCTGGTTTTGTAATAGATTCTTTCTGGGGGAAAATTTGTAGGGTCTAAATGTCCTCTATATTTTAGGTTTTGTTTTGCTGAAGTTTAAATGTAAAAGTATATCTGCTTATAATAATAACGAGTTGGGTGGAAAATCACTGTTAGATTTGCTTATAAACTAAACTCTTAAAGTCGTCTCTTTTTGTTGTTGTTTAGGATGTGCCTGTGATTGGGAAAAGTGGGAGGAGCTTCAGCTACAACCAAGATGTTGTCATACTTCTCTTAATAGATGGGGTCTTGTTTCACCTACAAAGTGTTACAGCCTACGCCCTGATGGGAAAAATTTCTCCTGTGACTTTCAGGTAACACTGTATTTTCATGTCAAGAACACTATTTTATTTTCTTTTTTTTTCTTGCTCAATTTTTCTCAGCATTTGTTATGTTATTGGTATGATTTAGATATTGATTCCCTTAGTTATGTTGCTTCTGATAGTTGTGTTGCTAGTGTTCTGTTAGCATTTTCTGGATGTTTGTGTTAGCTAGAAATGAACTGCTAACACTGTACAGCATACTTAAAAGCACCGAAAACAAAAACCTAAGGTGAATTATTTGTACTAGCTCTAAAATTAAGGTGAGTGTAAAGACATGAGTGCTGATATACAGTTTGATATTGGTATTAGCTTCAGGAGGAAAAGTGGAATCTGAGTTGGTGTTTAAAACGCAAGGAAAACAGAGGTCCTGTTACATTAAGGCATGGTTGTGCGTGGGATATGAGAAAGCTTTCTTTGGCCTTAATTTTGATATTCCTTTCCAGTGTTGCTAGTACTGTGAAGCATGCGCTGTCAATCTGGCTAAGTATTATTGTGTTTGGTAACAAAATCACAAGCCTCTCAGCCATTGGGACTGTTCTAGTGACAATTGGAGTTCTACTATATAACAAGGCAAAGCAGCATCAGCAAGAGACTATACACAGCTTGGCAGCTGCAGCCCCACAGCCCCCACAAAGTGCAACTGAAGATACTGAGCCACTAATTTCCAAGGATTTGAAACCATATGATTAATATGGCCATTTATTCTTCCAACGTAGTATAACTCAAAAGAACTCTTCTGAAAGTGGTTGTTTCTTCAACTGTTGATACTGATTTGGTTCCTTTGAGTTCATGGCCGGTCAAGCCTGGGACTCGAAGCAGAGAGCAAACAATGGGACGAATCCAGTAAGCCTTGATTTACTGAGAAACTGATATACCAGAGGACCTAGTATCACATAATGTGGTAAACGTGGACTTTATTAGTCTTTCCTTGACTGCAAACAACCTACAAGCCTATATTAGAAGAACTTTGGTGTCTTGTGGGAAAACGATTCCTCTCTCCCTACCTGTGAAAATAATGTGAAAACATGGACCCATCACTCTATTCTGCTTGCTTGCAGTGGAATGAAACTGGTGCATAACTGAAATTCCTAGTTGTTCGTTACTCTGTGCTGCCCGATTCCTCCATCATTTGTGTGCGTTGTAGAGCTAGAGGAAGGAATGCTCTCTTCTCCCAACAAGTGACTTATTTTGGTATATGTTTAAGTTGAAGTAAACTGTGGAAATGAGTCCATGCTCCAAAGCAGTGATGAGCAGCTATTCCTGACTGCAAAGCTAGGAACGCAAAAGTGATTTTTCTGCTAAAATTTAACGTGGAAATATTGCATCCTGATTGTGTATTGACAATATTGAAATGCAAGTCTACGTACATATACATACACTGTATAAATGGAGTGTTGAATGAAATATTTGCAGTTTCTTAGAGGTAAAAACCACTGAAGAATGTTAATAAGGGAAGCAGGATCTCTATATTTCTGTAAGAAACCATTTAAATATTTTAATTTCTTGCATTTTATAATCTATTTCTGTTACAAGGAAATAAATCAATTATTTCTAAGAGTGCAACAAAATACTGCCTTTTAGAAACTCAGGGTTATAATTCTCACCTGTGCGCAAAGTATTTCTGTCATATCTGAATATGTAAAGAATCTCGGGGGTATCCGTGACAGATGGAAGCGAGATCGCTAAAGGGAGGAGTATTAACCATAAACTGAGGCTAGTCTTTACTGCTTTTAAACAGCTTTCTTTTTTAAGGAAATTCTGCTTTGTGGTAGATCAAAGTTAACTTTCAAAAATTAAAAAAAAAGAATTCTTAAGAATTAGTAATTAGTTTTGGCAAAAAAAAAGCACATGTAGCTACAAAAACATTCAAATGGACTTTTTGGTAATGAAATTAAATTAACAATTAAAATGAGCTGATGTTTAATAGTTGCCGCTCTTCTGAAAGATTGTAGTGTGGCATTAGAAGAATGGATGAAGTGGTCATTATGGTAAAAATAATTAATAGGAAGTTACCAGTGGAGTTCTGCAAAATTTAGTCTCATGCTTATGTTTCCACGTGAGAGGTACTCCGTTACCTTTAGTGAACTATTCCTGCAGAGAGCAAAACTGTGTTCCCGAGGGAGTCTCTCGGAAGAAGCCTGTCTTCTGTTTAAATAGTGTATGCTTGTTTTGTCTTTATGCTTACTTCAGGTTATGTTCCTATACGTGACTGGTTGCTTGGGCCATCTTCCCTGAAGATTTGAGTGGGAGGGAAATGTCAAATTTTTTCACTATTGTATATGTGATGTCTCTTTTTTTGTTTCTTTGTACTCTTATCACTTTTACAAAAAGCTGTGGATTATGGGGTGGAGCTCTATTTTTATTTCCTTTTTTTTTGTAGTTAGGCCTTCAAAAATCTCAATTTGGCAGAAAACAGATCTACATCACATTTCTACTCTTGTCGGAAGTCAGAAATTTAAGTGGCTTCCTGGTTGCCTAGCTCTGTTCTCATGTAAACCTCTTCATCAACTGATTGAGCTTTAATTCTAAAAGCTAGTGGGCTTTTGCCTTTCCTCTTGCTGGAAAACTTTTTGTGAACCCACCAGCTGGGAGTATTTTGGAACTTGCAATTTGTAACACATGTGTAAGCTTCTTAGTGGTTGGTTTAGCCCCACCTGTTCTGTGGCAGCACAATAACCCCGTTTTACTAGGGGTTTGCTTTCACAGTGTTGATCTTATGTGCTTTTCTATGCAGTCATCTTAGACTTGATTTTTATTTGATTAAACAAACCAGCCTCTTTACTGAAGACCTTTTCTTCCTCCAGTCATACTAATAATTCTGTTGTTCCTGTTGGGTAAACAAAGGACTGTTTTGTTCCATGTTAAGAATTCACTACAGTGTTATACCCCAGCTATCTGCCTCTTCATTGCTTTGTACGACGGCAGTGGTAGTGCCCAACTTCTTCTGGAATGTCCTCTCTTGACACACTCTGGGGTTTCTTTCACTGGTGTTTCTCAGAGCCACACCACTGATACTCGTGCAGTGAGACGAGCTCCGTCAGCCGGAGCTGTGCGGATTGTGTGCTTTATGTTTGTCAAGTACGTTCTTGTAGGAACAGCTTATACTGGGAATTCCTGAAATAACAGAAGCCCTTGCTGAAGGACACAGGCTTGCAAGCCTGTTACTTGCAGCAGTTGTTTCTAAAATGACGTGATTTCCCAGCTAAAACCATGGATGGGTAACAAAGTAGCTGAGCGGAGTGAGTGTTCCTATGGCGCCTTGTGTTGCAACCTCTCCTCAGGGTTAACCACACCACTTCAATGATAAGTGTGTTAAGTTCTATCTGCGTAGTCTCAACTAGTGTGCCTTTGGAGGAGCTGCCCTTCTCGCAGTGAATTAGTGTGAATTCTCCGGCGCAGCGTGTTGGTTCTGTTGCCATTATGTGACTTTGGTCATGGTCGCAGTCACGCTTTATTCGCAGGAGTAATAATAAAATTTAACTTTTTGTACGTGACCGTAAGGCTGGTCCTAGAGAATGACGCGTGCGGGGAGTGTCTCTCCGTTTCCACCATTGAATTCCTGTTGTGGGCTGTTCTTTTTAATTTATTGATTGTTGATGGGCGGGGCGGGGGCGATCATTAATCGAGGACCTTCCCGCCAGCGGTAAGGCCGGTGCGTTGCACCAAACGGAGGACGCGAGAGCTCAGCGGGAACGCTCGCCGTGCGAGCTCCCGCGGTGCCGGCGCAGGCTCCCCCGAGCGCGCTATCCCCTCAGGGCGGCTCCCTCCCGCCAACGCCTTCCCCGCGCGTGCGTCGGACAACGGGCGCGCTACGTCATCAGCCTGCTCCGGCGGGCGGAAGTGGCGCGTTTGTCCCGCGCTGCTCGTCCCAGTCTCCGGTAGCGGCGGCGGTGAGTGGGCCCGGCTCCCGCGGGGGGTGGCGGCGGGGGCCTGGGGGGTGCGCGGCGCCTTCTTCCTCTCCCCCAGCTTCAGCGCGGCGGCGGGAGCCCGGCCGGTCCGTTAGCCGCGTCGGTGTGGTTCCGCCCGCGGCGCGGGGCCGAAGGGGAGCGGGGAGCGGCCGGACCGCGGTGAAGCCGCTCTCTGAGGCGAAAAGGGGCGCCGGGGGCCGCGAGCCTGGCTTACCGCCGTCCGGCGGGCGAGGCCGGGTTGGGTCTGTCCGCGGCGGGAGGCAGGGAGCACGGCCGGCCGGCCGTGGGGGTGCCGCTGGCAGCAGCCGTTCTCGTCACTCGTCCCGCACCGGGGTTCTACGTGACAGGCTGGCGCGGGCAGCCGCCTCTGCGTCGTCCTCAGCGGCGAAACGCCAGACCTTGGTTGTGGACGGTGTTTTCGTGGGACTCGAACAGGTCCCCGAGTTCGTAGTAAAGGCTGTGTGTGCTTGTCGGTTTAAAACGGACTTTTCTGGGTCGGCGAAAGTCAAGTCCGGCTTGGCTTTGCTTGAAGGTGGTGCATTAAGTGTGTGTCAGTATATAGAAGGTGTAAAATAGGCACAGCTGCTTTGGACTGCGTAGTTTCTCTATTCACTAATGTCGTGTTCTTTTTCAGAGTTGTTGTTTTTTAACTCAAATGGGTGATGAAAAGGATTCTTGGAAAGTGAAAACTTTAGATGAAATTCTTCAGGAAAAAAAACGAAGGAAGGAGCAAGAAGAGAAGGCAGAGATAAAACGTATGAAAAATGTAAGCTGCCCTTTAGTATACAAGCATTTCTAACGAAACCTGAGGAGCTTCAGTGCTTATATCCTCATTTTGTGATGAGGACAAGGCTTCTTGCCCTGTCAGCGGAATTCCTCGGTGCTCTTGTGCGTGTTTCACGTGTGATCTCTAATTCCAGTGTTTGACAAAAATACGATACTTTGCTGAGATTTCATTGGCCTTATGTGGTATACTGTGCTTTGTTTCGTAGTTGTTGGCTGGAAAAGGTAAAGATTTGATTAACTGGAAGTTGCAGTTCAAGTAAAAACTTTTCAAAGGCTTGGTTTTGTACAGCTGTGTACAAAATTACATTCTTTTGGAAAAAACCCCGCAATAGTTAATACGATCCTTCTTAGTCGTTGTTTGATTTTTGTCTAATTACACTGAATTTATGGAAGTTCAGCTGTAATTGCAATCAGACTGGATTTGGCTGCTTACAACTATGAAATCTCTTGCTTCGCAAGTTAGTGCACTTTACCAGTGTGACTAGCTGAGGATGGCTTTTGAGCTAAGAGTTGTGTACTATTTAAATTTTTTCACTTTGTGACATAAAAATTAATTGCATTTTGGTTTTGCCCTTGTGTTTCTATCACAGTCAGATGATAGGGATTCAAAGCGAGATTCTCTTGAAGAGGGGGAGTTGAGAGATCATCGCATGGAAATAACAATCAGAAATTCACCTTACAGGAGGGAAGACTCTATGGAAGACAGGTAAGAATGAGAATAACCTTGTTACCTTAGGGTTACTGAAATGAACCTTTAGAAGTGCTGGTTTAAAAATATCTGAAGGGGAAATGTTTAACTTTAGCG
The DNA here is from genome assembly GCA_013398225.1 of Steatornis caripensis. NCBI lineage: Eukaryota > Metazoa > Chordata > Aves > Caprimulgiformes > Steatornithidae > Steatornis > Steatornis caripensis. Next base: position 56,923 of record VZSC01007697.1, read on the forward strand.
TGCAGATGTGCCATCTTGCCTCCTGTTCTTAGAACATACCTGGGTATCTCTTTGAAGTACTGAGTAAAGCTTGGCAGTGTATTGGCCGCTAATAAAATATTTTGTAATTTCAGTAATAAAATATTTCGCTCAAGATACAGTTAAAGCAGGCCTGATGAGTTCTCTGGTGCTGAATTCATACTCAGTTTGCTTGTGTACTAAAAGTGCATATGTATTAATAGCTGAATTTCTCATCTGTGTGACTATGGTTTTCTGTAATGTACGGTTAATGCCTTGGTTCAGGGGTACTATGGAAAAGAACTTCACTATGAATGAATAAAATGGGAAAAAATGCGTTCTTTTCAAAATAGAAGAGGAAATAACACATGGTTGGATTGACGGTACACATAACCTTCCTGAGTTTATTAATTTGTCTTGTATTTTAGAGGAGAAGAAGATGATTCCTTGGCTATAAAACCACCACAGCAAATGTCACGGAAAGAAAAAACCCATCATAGAAAAGATGAGAAGAGGAAAGAGAAACGTAGACATCGTAGTCATTCAGCAGAAGGTTGTTATTACTACATTTGGATAACATTGCTGGTAGCTTCCCAAGGCGAAGCCATACAGGCACTATGTAGAGAGTAAATAACAATAACTGCAAGCTGAGCAGAACATGTCAGGTGGATAAGACAAAGGAATTCAAACTTGTATTATTTCTTTGATTATGTTTAATGCCCTTATGGGAATGACAGCGATATATATGTGTTTGAGAGGCCAGTGATCACTTTGGGACAGGGACGTAGAGTCTACTTTTACTCTTGGAAGCCTGTTCAGCTTCTTTCTGGCTTCACTGAGTGAGTGGGCTGAACTATGATCTTTGTACTTGACTGTAAAGGAAAAAACATCCTTTCTAGAAACATTCATGTTGTATTCCTGACACCCTTTTTTCTGTTTTTAATGAGAGATCTTACAGTGTTTTAATTTTCCAACACCCTTTCAGATCAGGATTTTTCCATTAAGAAAATAACAGTGAACATGAACATAGGTTACCCATAAGTTTTGTCCTTTCTAGTTTTGCTTTTTAAACATAGGACCACTAAATATTTTGAGTAGTAACACTCCAAAATTGATTTTTATTTGTTTAGGGAAACATGCCAGAGTGAAAGAGAAAGAACGGGAGCATGAGCGTAGGAAGAGACATAGAGAAGAGCAGGATAAAGCCCGTCGTGAATGGGAAAGACAGAAACGGAGAGAAATGGCAAGGGAGCATTCCAGGAGGGAGAGGTACATCCATCCCTCCCTTCCCTGTGACAAACCAACAAGAGATGAACAGCTTCCTCCTCTAAATCTATCTCTAACTTCATTGCTCTCAAATGACAAAAAAAAATCAGAGCAAAAACCTGTAAGGTTTGATGCCAGTGCAATGTTCCTGTGAATGTGTTGTCTAATGAAAATGTGTTCTTGACTTTAATTATCTTTGTAAGTGATTTCGTTACAGTGGGTATCTCTAGGTGAATTCATTGCCAGTGTTCTGCTATAACGAAAAAAAAAATCGCAGACCAGTTTTGCGTAGTATCCAGGGGATTTATAACTGAACTTGCTGTATTTCCATTTAAGTACTGATAAGGGTGCAGAAGCTCATGTGTTTTAGAGCTCATGGTCTTTGGCTTTGAAACACTGTTCTTTACTGATATGCAGTCAGTGGTATTTTTGCTAATGAAATTGAATGACCCTGTAGTTTTTTATAGCAAAACAGTTCTCCTTCATAAGCTGAATTTGTAGTGGATTGTACCATAACAAAAAAAAAATTATTTCTAGAGATCGTCTGGAGCAACTTGAGCGAGAACGAGAGAGAAAAATCAGAGAGCAGCAAAAAGAACAAAGGGAGCAAAAAGAACGAGAAAGGCGAGCTGAAGAAAGACGTAAGGAACGGGAAGCCAGAAGAGAAGGTAACTATCTCTGTATAAATGTTCTTTGGGCTTACTGTCTGCTGACAGAATGGTGGAATGGAGGTACAGAAAGCATTTTTTATTTAGGTCAGTGCCAGAATTTAAAAAAATTAAAGCCAGGGGACCTTCTACATGGGGGGGA
>VZSC01007697.1:59137-76867 GCA_013398225.1 Steatornis caripensis
ACATGGGGGGGAGGGGGGGGAAGTTAAGTTCTATGTGGGGAAATAAACTAATGTCGTATGCCTTAAATATCCCAGTGTATTGGTTAGTAAGTCTTTCTTTGCCTCTGTCCTTTAGTCTGGTTTCCTACAGAAACAAGATTTATGTAATTGACATTGTCTCCCCGTGTGTATCTGTCATTATCCCAGTAGCTTTTGAACTCTTTGGCTGAGTCTAACCCAACTTGATAGAGTTTGAAGTCTCAAAATTAAGTGTTTTAAGGATTTGGGGAAGCAAATTGCAAAGGGAGGGAGAGAGATCATGTAAGTACTCCAGCCATGAAAAAGGCTGTAGTGGGAGTCAAGTAGGGAGGATCTAGTAATCGAGCAATTTAAATTAACTTCTAAACGTGAATCCTCACTTTGCGTAGCATATCAGATACTTGCAATCTAAGTTCAGATAATTTTTGGTTAGAGGATCTCTATTTGTCCCAGCTTTCAGAGGTAAAAATCAGAGCCCGTTCTTGTGATCAAGTGACAGGGATTGGTCAGGGGTAGCGGAAGAAGCCATCTTTATTGTTGTTCTTTCTAGTTTGGCTCATACCAAGCAGCTCCTTTTTGTGCTTGATGTTTACACCGATATTGCTCAAACTATCTAGCCTTTCATTTTAGTTATTTTTATTGCTCTAAATGTTCTGTCAGCTCCTTCTGACCCTTAGCTGCTTTTATTCTTTTCTTTTATTGTTGTATCTTCCTGGTCCGTCCACTTCTCCCTGTGGCATCAATGCCTTAGTTTCAGGGGTGTGTACTGTGTTGTGTATAGGGCATCTTGCTTCTGTTCGCTAATTATGGCATCACCTTTCCCTAAGTAGTACAAACCCATATTTTATTGTGCGTGAGATAAATCATAGTCCTTAATTCTCTAGATATAATTAAGTTCCACTTCCACTCCTCCCCATTACCGTTTAGTTTGCAAGGAAAAATGAGAAGTATGCAAAGCAGATGGCTGTGGCAGGCAGAAGTATTCTAATTAGGGCAGGGAGCTGTAACAATTTCTTCTGGTTTTGTTTTCACTAGTTTCTGCACACCATAGAACAGTGAGGGAAGAATATGGAGACAAAGTTAAAATGAGACCCTGGAGTCGCAGCCCGTTACGACAGCAGAGAGACAAGCTTGAGCAAGGAGATAGCAGGAAACCAGGTAGCATTTGCCACTTTATAGTGTCTTTGCCTGGGGGCTAGGAGGAGCTCTTCGGGGGTAGTGTTTAATTTTTAATAGCAACTGTATATCCCTGGTTATCTATCTATTGAAAGTATTGTCCACTTCAGCCAGGGTGACATAACTCTAGAGTATTCATGAATGTGTACGTATGTACTCTTTTCTACAGCAATGCTGTTTTTGTAGGTAATTGTGCGTGTGACGAATGACTCTTTCCTTTTTCATAGTAGGAGGAGTAATTCAAAAAGTTTCCAAGTACTTCATTCAAAGTTATTCATTTAATGATGAAAGAAGCAGCTGACTGGATTTTTAAAATTTTGTTGTTTAATTCCCTTTCAGACTAAAAAGGGATTGTTTACACTAGCTCCAGTTGGATTTGTTGTTAAGGAACTAAACTACCTTAAAGAGTTACCTTACAGGGATCAATATAGCTTAAGCATCACTGACACTCTAATCTTTTAGAAGAACATAAATCCTTAAGGCAGTGTTCTCGTTAGATCGTGAAATTTGTTTTCTAAGCCAGAAAATGATCCTTCCCATGCCTAGAAGGTCCTAACTGTGTGTAGAGAACTTGCGCAATTGACATAAGTGTCTTTGGTTAGAGAGCTCTGTGTCTGCTTTGTTAAGGTGTGGAGCTGTAGAAATAAGTGTAACTATTTAAAGGAAGCTGGTTGCAGAATGTAATCAGCTGAAATTCCTGGTGGAGGCAGGCAGCAAGTCCTTTGAAGCTGCTTTCTAATTGATCAACAGTTATTCACGTGTGCTGTTTCATGGTGGTCCAGAGCGACTGTATTAGAATAGTAAGCACTGATCCTAAGTGCCGCATATACACACATTAGTGAGACTGTGTTGTGGTGATATTTATTACCATGTTACTTTTTTTTTTTAATTACACTTAGAGTGGCTTAAGCGTATATCATGTTTAAAAAAACAAAGGTCAATATTCCACAATTTTGGCTGTTGATCCTGCACTACTGCAATTCAGAAAAGCTGTTTGTCTTTCGAGCGGTGTGATTTTTTTTTTTTATTTTTAGTGTTCTGTATTTCCAATACAGAATGTTCAGCACCAGTTTAGTGGCCAGAGAAAGTAAAGCAGTTGTCTGGGTATTCAGTGTCTTGTAAGTAGAAGTGACATTCAGTCAGCACCCTGTTTTTAACTTCTGTGGTCCCAACAGTAAAAGAAGAGAAACCAGAAGAGAGAGATCCCCTTTCAGACTTGCAAGACATCAGTGACAGTGAGAGAAAAACCAGCTCGGCAGAGTCTTCATCAGGTGATTAAATGCTGTTTGGTAGATGTAATTAATTGTACAGTTGCGTGTTGAGGAAACACTGTTGCCAGAGTGTGTGCCTACTTAGTTATGTGTTTGATTATTCCTGAACAGAATCTGGATCAGGCTCGGAAGAAGAGGAGGAAGAGTCTAGCAGTGAAGGCTCTGAGGAGGAGGGAGAGGAAGAGGAGGAGGAGGAGGAGACAGGAAGCAATTCTGAGGAAGTGTCTGAGCAGTCAGCTGGTGAGTAACATAAACCAAGTCCTAGAATGGTGTGTTATGATTTTCTGTGTTTATCATTCTGTATGGTTTTATTTGAACATTTTCCTTTTCTCTTAGTCTAGGATAGGCTGAGACCTCACAGGTCAAGATAACTAAAAAGAAAAAAAACAAGTACAAGTCATATTCTATCCTTTTATATAGAGGTAATACCAATTATTCGTCTAAGAAGCCAGATGAGAAAACTGAAAGCCATTTTTATCTTCCTAAATGGTGTAAGGCTAACAGTTTAAGTAATTTTGTAACATAACAAATACTCTGTAGAGAACAATTCTGCACTTATTTGGGGGGTGGTGAAATACAAATGTCTCTGTCATTTTGAATTATTTTCAGTTGCAAATTTCAGATTTTTTTTCATGCTGGTAGAAATAAATGGAACATAAAAAAAAGTTTAGTAAAAAAGTCTACTTACAGCCGTTCTTGTTATTAATTAGTAAAGAAAAGGCACAAAAGCATGCTGTGATGGGTGGATATTTTTCTTTAAAATCATTTACGGTTAATAAGCAAATATTCATAAGTTTCCTGACTTAATTTATTCACCTGCCTCCACCCCCAAATTCCCAGATAGTTGGTAAGAATTGTATTCCCTGTTGGAAGCTGCAAGGTGCAGTTCTGTTGAGTTAGGGGAAGCATTTGCTTTCCAAGTGAAACAGAGGTATGAGGTTACTAACCAGACTGTGGTGAAGGAGGCCTGGCGAGTTAGAAAAGCATTTCAACAGTGATCTGCCTAATGACGAACTACAGAAGTGTTGAGTTCATTCAGTTGAACTTGATTCTGTTTTGCAGAAGAGGTGAGCGAGGAAGAAATGAGTGAAGAGGAGGAACGGGAGAATGGAAACCACGTCCCAGTTGGTACAATGCAAATATTGAATATTTAAATCAGTGTTTGGCCAAATTTTTGCAGCCCAGTAGATGTTATTTCTACAAATATTTTAAAATACTTTAAACGTATGTTGTGTTGAAGTTTTGCCATCATTCTAACGCACTGCATATTTGGCATTTTGGGGCCATTTTCGTGTCAGAATCATAAATTCCTTGAAATCTGTTCCGTCGTCTATGTTTAGAGGAAATCAGATCCTAGTCTAATGAGCTAATGCTTCCTTCTTTTTCATTTTGAATCTCTTGTCCTGTCCTCTCATCAAAAAAGCTTTGCAATCAGAATGAGATACACTGGGTCAGTTTTCTTTTTCATTCTGTTGGTGTAAAGATTTATTTTTCTGACATGCTGTATTTAATGCTGGAAACTGTATCTACGTGACTGTAAATGAGTTCTTGAAAGCAGCATCTCTGCAAAGAGGAGAAATTAGGCTTATCATTGATCTTTACTGTTACAGTAACTTAAGTTGCGTTAGTTGCATGCTTATGTCATGTAGATCAGTGTTTCACTACCCTTATTTGTCTAAGCTGAAGTTAATTGTTCCAGACAACCCCCTCTTTCCACGACTGATTCTGACTTTTAAAGTTACAGAGTCGAGGTTTGACCGAGATTCAGCTGGAAGCGAAGTAGAAGAGGAGGAGGTCGGGGAGGGTACCCCTCATTCCAATGCGATGACAGAAGGAGACTATATTCCTGACTCACCAGCTTCCTCCCCCATTGAATTGAAACAAGAGCTTCCTAAGTATCTTCCGGCACTTCAGGTAGAGGATCACGTAAAGGATGCTTGAGAATATCTTGTCAAATGGATTTCCCCAGCTGCTTTGTTAACATCAAACACGTATTTGCGCTCGAGACAATTTATGGGCAGGATATCCCTTGCTGACTCAACATCATAAAATACACATTTCTATGTGTAATATTGCTGTCTCTCTTTTGACAAGGAAAAAATGTGCATGGAGCAAAAATGAGACTACTCTTTTAGATACAGATAAGAACGTAATAATGCCTTTGACACTGATATCTTGGTATTGCTATCTGAAAATAGATCCTTGTGAGACAAGAGTTCCGTTTAGGTCAGTAGAAACTGACGGGTGGTTATTCTTTTTGTAGACAACAGCAAAGTGTAGAAATATGAAGGGAAAGCATATTTTTACTAATTGAACTATGTGGAGAAGGTATCATCCAAGGTGCTGAGTTGCCGTCTTTGCCGTTGTGGCAGAAATTTCAGTTTATTCTGTGCCATGGTGAATGAATGAAGAGTTAAGGTAGTAATTTAATTAATCTACTAAAACACAGGCTCTGTCCAGGATTCCTTTAGAAATCCAAGTAAAAATAACCCCAAAGATACCTTTCTCACATGGAGTAGCCATATTGTTGAATTCTCCTCTTGGTAAATTTAAACTATCCCTGCGAAGTTGCTGAAGTTTACCTTGTGTCTTATTAAAAAAAACTAAGCAAAACCCTCCCCCAGATGCTGGAGGAGTAAATGTTGTCTGTCTGTTTTTTCAGGGATGTCGTAGTGTGGAGGAATTTCAGTGTTTGAACAGAATTGAAGAAGGAACATATGGAGTAGTGTACAGAGCAAAAGACAAGAAGACTGGTTAGTACAAGTAGTCTCCAGTTGTTATCTTCATGGTATCTAGGGCTGCAGTTGTATGCAAATCATGGTTTTGCATTTTTCATTGATGGGGAAAAAAATCTGTCTAAAACACTTTCTTCTTTATCAAGAATAATCTGTGCTGTTTAACAGGATGTGGGCTGTGACATAAGGGCTTTGCTTGCAGCTCTTTGAGTTCAGAAGTGACCTCTGTATTGGCCATGATGGTGTAGAACAGTTAACACGATTTCAGTTTGTGGCTCGATAGGCAGTTATTTCAGGCTTGAGATCTGCTGTAGGTTGGAAGTTTTCAAAATTTGATATAAGTGTTCCACCAGGCGTCACTGTAAGCACAGCTACTGATTACAGGATTCATAAAAGCAGCGGTTATATTCTGCAGTATTTTGTTGTAGAAAGAGATTTCACTCTCTTGTTTTTTTAACCTCCCTCTCAAAAAACCAATTCGTGTGTAGACAAGTGCATTTATATTTTTAAAACTCAATCTCTTTGCTTATCTGGTTTACGATGGCGAGCATCTTGAAGAAATTACTGCATTTCGTACGAATGGCGCAAAACCCAGCCATCGAGTCATTTCTGTGTTCATCTTCCGTGGTGGTGATTTCTCAAGTGAAAGAAATACTTGCTTTGGTAGTTTAACAGAGATATTAGTGCAGTACTTCCTTTTTTTTCCTGGAAAAGGATAATGCACAGCAAGATACGGTCTGTTCTTTTTGTCAGGACCTCAGTTTCCCTGTAGTGTTGTCATCACTAGTGATACTTTACTTTTTAGCAAGCTGGTCATTTTCAAGGGGAACTGTAGCACAGTAAATCAAATATCCGCAGTTTTAGAGTTGGCAGGTGGTAAAGAGAGCTTGTGAAAAGAACTATGTTACAAAGCAGACCTAGACAGAAATTAGGGTTATTTTCAGGTTCCAACTGACAAGCTGTGATTTTGGTGACAGGTTTAAATTCTGGATGCTTTGGTTCTTCTGTTTATTTTAGAATAATATGGCCATTTGGTCTCCTTTGAGAAGTGGGAGCTTGTTTTTCTTTTCCTTCTCTGTCTTGAGGCCTGCTCCGAGACTGACATAACCCTTATTCTCTACAATATCGTGCAAAAAATGATGTTTTTAGATAATTCACTTCAGTAATGTTTTGAGTAGCACCTTGATTTCAAGTTGGGTCTTCAAAGAGAGGTCAGCTGCATTTGAGGCATTTCTATCTGCTGTCTTATGTTCCTAACTATGGTGAGGAGTTTAGAGTTAAATACACTTTTTCTTTAGTTTCTTTCAAGGTGAGTTATATTGGAATACACTAAAATCCGTGATGCAGCTTTTGGATTGTTGTTTTGGATGTCATTCTTTAAACTTGGCAATGTTTAGGTGGTGGGGTTTTTTGTTTTTCCTTTGCTAATGTGATACTGACTCTGCTTCTTGGTTCAGAATAACGTCTTGAGTAATGGTTTTAATTCAAATAAATTAAATTAGTTCAAATAAATTAAATTAGACAGAACACTGGGGGAACCTCTTAACATGTATTTTATAAGCTACGTGATGGGAATTTAATTCTGTTTTCTTTGCAGATGAAATCGTGGCTCTGAAGCGACTGAAAATGGAAAAGGAAAAGGAAGGCTTTCCTATTACTTCTCTGAGAGAAATAAATACTATCCTGAAAGCACAACATCTAAATATTGTCACTGTCAGAGTAAGGCTACAATCTTCCACTATTTTGTTTTCAAAATACTGCCTCTTGGCTTTTAAAATGCCTTAAAAATGTTAGGGTTCCTAACAGAGCTTTTTTTTATGTAAACAGTTGTATACTACCCATAAAACTAAATAGACAATGCTTGTGTCTGCATAATCTGATGTTTTGCAAAAGTGAGCTGGTTCGGTGTTTTTCTCATAGAAAAATACATTTTCTATGGATTTCACCAAAGGCAGGCTCCATTTATCCTCTTGCCAGTAGATTTTTAAAATCCATTTTTGCATGCTTTTGAAGTACTGTGTACTTGTTTTGATCATTTGTTTCTCTGTTTTAGGAAATTGTTGTTGGTAGCAATATGGATAAAATCTATATTGTGATGAACTATGTAGAACATGATCTCAAGAGTCTGATGGAAACAATGAAGCAACCATTTCTACCAGGTACTGTTTGCCACAGTCTCCTGTAATTCTCAGAACTGGAAAACTGGCCAATGCAAACCTCAGTGTCCTTGGGCTGTGCTGACATCAGAGAACTAACTTTGTATGGTGACGTGTATTGCCTTGGAATATCCTATGAGTGTTCTTTGGCACAGAGACTTCGTTGCTTTTTCTCTGTCGGTCTGATTTTACTGATACAAGTTAAGATAGGATCGTAGACTGGGAGTGCTGATACTCATAGTCGTATTTGGCTGTTGAATCCAGTTTGCACGCTTAGGGTGGAGAGGAAGTTCAAATGTGAAATTGAGCTATGTCAAATGTGAAACTGTGCTAAACTGGAGAAGAACACTGAGTTTTAATTTTGGCCGCTTCCTATGTTTTTTGAGAAGCATTAGTTTCTGAGCATTATTTGGATGCATTCCAGCTATCCAAATGAAGTTTGCTTTATTGGCAGCTCTGTGGGTTTAACTGCTCTTGTTCTGTGACATGTTTTTATGGTGCAGTCTATACTGTGCTTTTAACTTGATATCCTGTTCTTCTCACTGCCCCCTCCCCTGTTCTCCAAACAAAAAAAAAATCCTCTCTTAACTGCATTTGCCTTATTTTTATCATTTCAGGTGAAGTGAAAACCTTGATGATTCAGTTACTGCGAGGAGTCAAGCATCTTCACGACAATTGGATACTTCACCGAGACTTGAAAACTTCCAACCTGTTGCTCAGTCATTCAGGCATTTTAAAAGTAAGAATTAGATGAAATATACCACGTGCTTGTATTGCAGAATTACACTGCAGTACAGCTATGTCAAGAGCGGGATAGAATGTTTTGCATTAGCCTTTAAGAAGCATGAGGTGTGGCTTGTAAAACATACAGTTGTGGAAGAGTGAACTTTACTACTAAAGTAAAGAGACTGCCTTGCCACAACTGTAAGATTTGTGCTAGGATGTGCCTAATATGCATGGTCTAGTGACTACTGAGTTCTTGATAGCATGATTAGAAGTCTGAATGGTGTTCTCTTCGTGGTGATGCAGCTTCCCTTATGCGTGACGGTGTCATTTTCTATACCAGCATCATAATGTTTGAACTGGGTTTGCTCTTTCAACTTGAGAAATTGTGAGGCTTAATAAAGAATGTAAATCTCTGTAGTAGTGCAGAACTGTACAGTTACTGGTGGAGGTGGCGATTCTCTTTACAAAGAAAAAAGTCTTTAAGAAAGTTGCGCACTTGAAAAATCTGGCTGTCGTTTCACTGACTTCTTACAAAAATGGAAGAGAAAAGCAGTACTAATAAGATCAGGATGTAACATTTCAATTTTTGCTTCTAAATTTTAGATGTCACCTGTGTACGGCCATTATTTGTGTATTACAGCTGTTGTTAAGACTTCCCATTCCTCAAAAAACTGGACTTTGAATTTTTTTTTTCTTGCTTGCAGAGTTGTTGTTTGGTTTTGTTTTCCTCCCTGCCATATATGCTTTCTGTTAAGGTGATCAATAACAGGGACTCTTACTTGGCCTCAGGAAGGGAAAAAAATGTTGTTTTCCTTCAGTGGAAAAAGACAAGGCAGGCCCATGAGAAACAGTGTATTCTGTATGGCTATTTTTGAAGGCTGGAAGCCATGCAATAGCCAGCATGGTCAGCACATACTGGCACTGTCAGTAAACGGTAAGGTCAGTGTTGGAAATATTGCTGATTACCGGTTTTCATTTAGGTTGGAGATTTTGGACTAGCCCGAGAATATGGATCTCCGCTGAAACCTTACACACCAGTGGTTGTGACACTTTGGTACAGGGCTCCGGAGTTGTTGCTTGGAGCTAAGGTATGTTTCTCCTTGTTCCTCGCCTGCTAGAAAAATGACTCTTCAGAATAACTTCATGTTTTATGAACAAAGTATTGCGTGTGCTTGATTCTGTATGTTGACTGAGAGGTGGAAATTCTCAATCTTCAGTATTATTTTTCCTAATAACACAGCTAAAAAGGTTCCACCTTCCACAGACAAAAGGTGGGCAGGTGGCAGATTGAGTTTTTCTCCTTTAGAATGCTGATGTGGTAGTGCTGCTGGAGTTCTCATGGATTGGCGCAAACTGTCACTGTCATTTTAGGCAGCTGGATTTTTACTGTTTTTTTTAATCTTAGTCTAAAATTTGTGACACCTAAGAGCAGAACAAGGTTCTGGCACTGTTCCTTACTGATTACCTGTTTCATAACTGAAATTGGGATGAAATCAGCAGGGTTCTGTAGTGCTTCAGTGACAAGAACCATGCCAGAAAAAAATATGGCATTACCACAACAAAAAAAAAAGAGTGCAAAAGCAAAATAAGCCGTATGCTATCTTTCCAAGATGTTTCGCACACTCTGAAGAGAGTGCAAGTTAGAATGCTTTGCTAGTTGTGATGCTCTGTTTGTGAATGAAAAAGAAGCACAGCATAGTGGAGACTTTCACGTTTCATCCTGCAGTATTTGTTATATGGGTATTACTCATAATTCACAGTAATTTTAACTGTTAAATAAACACAGTTGAGACCTGTACCTTGGTGGATATTGGAATGATTGTATGTGTTTTGTTCAGAGTGGTAGAATCTTAAAAAAACCCCAAACCTAAACAAACAGATAAAGCCCCAAACCAACAACAACCAAACCCCAGACTCCTCAGTGAAAGTATCGTACTGATTTTATAAGTTGTACTATATTCCTTCTTTTCAGGAATATTCAACAGCGATAGACATGTGGTCGGTAGGGTGTATATTTGGAGAGCTGTTAACACAGAAACCGCTGTTTCCAGGGAAGTCAGAAATTGACCAGATTAATAAAGTTTTTAAGGTAATATTTTTAACAACTTTGTATTCTAACTGACTGGTTTTAGAGGTGGAGACATTAAGAGTAGTAAGAAATTAAAAGTGCTTCTTGCTCTTTGACAGAGATTCAGCCTCAATAAAAGGCTCATTACTCTGATTCTTGTTTTACAATGCTTATAGGAGGCTAAGATCACGATTTGTGTTTTGTCTTTTTGCTCTGGACAGTTACCAACTCCTATAGCTGCATAATGAATAAGCAGAAGGATTCCACTCTAGAATGAGTTTATTAAGGAGATATTTTAATTTACAGGATCTGGGTACTCCAAGTGAGAAAATCTGGCCTGGTTACAATGAGCTGCCAGCAGTAAAGAAGATGACGTTCACAGAATATCCCTACAACAATCTACGCAAGAGATTTGGAGCGCTCCTCTCTGATCAGGGCTTTGATCTGATGAACAAGTAAGTGCTGGCTTCTAGGGTATCCTTGGGAAAATGTGTTCACGTACTATGAGAGTGGTGGAAAATGACGTGTAGTGAATCATGGTATTTTAAAGTGCACTTAACCTTGTCAAAAACATGCTGATGCATTTGAAGTTTGCCTGTAACATTCCCTGCACTTCTATTCCTCACTCTCTCACAACAGCTTTATTCAGCGTACCATGCTCTTAACATCTGCTGTTAAACCTCAGTCCAAGATTGTTCTTGCACACCTATGTCCTAGAAGAATAGAAAAATGTTTTAGTAGTAGCTTTAGCTCGTTTATGTCATGTTTAATTATGTGGTGAGTCAGCTATCATGCAGTCTGCTGATAGATCTTGTTAAAACAATTAAATTGCAATTGAAAAAAAGGGGAAAAGCAGTACATTGTAGAGATCATATTAAAGAATTAGAAAAATAGCAATCTTTGTTTTTTCCTAGATTTCAAAGTTCATGAGTTCTGTCACATCTGATGTTCTGGCAGTCCGTTTAACTAACTCTACTGGTGTCTTCTGATTGCACTCCAGTTCTTTTTTCTTTAAAAGGTTGACAGTGGCTTGAGAGATTTTTTTTTTTGTTCCACTCCTTCCCCTTATATTCCCTTTAAATTTCATGAGATGAAGTAGTGGAAATGATTGAGTTTCAGATACTACTTAGAACTTGTCTCTATTTTAAAAAATTAAATTTAAAATATTTATTTTTTTGTTTAAAGGGGATATTTTCAGACTTATCCAAGTTTTAAGAATTAACGCTGCTCCAGGTTTTTTAATGAGTTGCAAATAATTTATTGGAAGTTAGATAACCTTACAGAAGGCCCAAGCACAACTTGCCTTAATAAAGATGGGTATCCCATCGGTGTCATCTAGTTCTTAATTGCTTTGGTTATTACAAGGCTATGTTTTGGGTAAGAGTGACAACGCTTTAATATTCATGTGGGTCTGGAACTTCCAGAAACACGTGGGTAAGTGTACTTAAGTCAGTGGAACTCACTACACGTACAAATCTTGGATTATATGTGTTTACATAGTTAGGGCCAAATCCTGTTTGGCAGGATGAATAGTACGGTAAAACATGTTTCCGTATCGTGAAAGGTTTAAAGTAACCAACCACAAACTGTACAGTTAAGTTATACTGTGTCACGACATTTTGTGGTATATCGATACAATCTCAGTTGTCTGCTCTGAGCAGCATTGTAAAATATTTTAATTGAACCACCCTGGATCCCTTTTGAGCGGTACCTGACTACGCCTAGGTTCTGAGGTGTCTAATGACTTACACATCTGTAAGCAGATCCCTACGAAAGCTGCTTTTGGTATGTAGTTCCGGCTGCAGTTCTGTTAATTATAGGTTCACGTAGGAAGCATGCTTTTAAAATCAGCTAGCTATGTTAGATGCCCGTATCATACCCATTAATAGAATTCTTTGTTAAAAATCAGAAAATTCTGAGTCATGTTTCTGAATAATTTATAATTTTGGGGGCTAAAATTTTTCTTCTTTCTGTCCCCCTCTCTCTCTTCTTCCCTATTTAATTGTCTTCCTATTCTTCTCAGCTTTTTGACGTACTACCCAGCCAGAAGAATTACTGCCGAAGATGGTTTGAAGCACGAGTATTTCCGAGAGACTCCCCTCCCCATTGACCCCTCCATGTTTCCCACCTGGCCAGCAAAAAGTGAACAACAAAGGGTAAAACGTGGCACCAGCCCACGCCCACCCGAGGGAGGCCTTGGATACAGTCAGTTGGTAAGCATAGCGGATCGGGGCAGCTGACACAAACTTCTGATGTCCTCAGACATGTCCAAATCCAGATTTTGGAAAAGTTGATGTGGACTGCATTTTGTTAGCCTTGTGGGCCTAGGGATCCTGTGACTCACCTGTACTTCCATGAAAAAGACAGTACAGAAGGCCAGCTTTCCCTCTGTTCCTTTTCAAAAGGCACGTCCAATTACTGTTGTATTCACAGAATCGTAATTTCAGTATGTAATCTGAGAAAGAAACAATCCCTGGTTTTATCCAGTGCAGAACAATGTTTCTTTTGAAAGTGTACGTTGTTTTACACTTTCAGCTAAGCTTTCAAAGCTGCAAATTTGTTTTTGAGAAAAATCCAAAGCCTGGGAAGTTATGCATATCTTGTGAATAAAACAGTCTCCGTTTTCCACTATTTGGAGAAGAATTCAAAAATGGCAAGGCTAGTGTTCTTTCTGTCTGGGGGGATTGTGCTGCCCGTTTTGGGAAAAAAAAAGTTGGCTGGACAAGATTTTTTAAGTATGGCATGTCTCAACTGCCTTGATTATATCCACTTCTTATTACCATTTCTGTGTCTCAACATAGATGAAATGGTGCTGTACAGCTACTGTGCCCGGTTTAACAGATGAAGTAGCCTGAAAGTTTGCTTAGCCTTGCTTTTTGAGGCTATACAAATTGACGTGGAGGGTAGGCAGTGTGTTTCCTCAGATGCTGAGGAAGTGTAGTTTAGACTTACTTACACAGCGTGTTCACAATTTCTTTTTCATCTTTCGTATGTGCAGTCAAAAGTAGGCATACAAACCACTTGAGATGCTGTTAGAAAAGGTAACTTCTGAAATAGCAGTGTTTAACAATCACAAATAACACTGCATCGACCTTAGCATTGATGCCAATAAATCTAACATTGGTTTCTCGTCTCCTAAAGGTACTTTGATTTTTGTTGCTGTTTAGATTCTTGTGTTGGAGGGGTAAATGCATCTGCACAGACACTGATAATTGAATTGTGATTGGTTTTCACAGGGTGATGATGATCTGAAAGACACAGGTTTTCATCTGACCACCACAAATCAAGGAGCGTCTGCTGCAGGACCTGGTTTCAGCCTCAAGTTTTAAACTCA
Source organism: Steatornis caripensis (assembly GCA_013398225.1). Taxonomy (NCBI): domain Eukaryota; kingdom Metazoa; phylum Chordata; class Aves; order Caprimulgiformes; family Steatornithidae; genus Steatornis; species Steatornis caripensis. Next base: position 72,622 of record VZSC01007697.1, read on the forward strand.
ACATGAAAGGGGAGAGAAAAAAAAAAAAGAGAACCGTTCACATGAGTGGATTTCTGAGTGCCCCAGTTCTGTTCTTCACATCACGGGGACTAGATGATTTTCACAGGGAAAAAGTCAAATGTCATCACAGATTCAAAGGCGCTTGGCTGGGTGTGGAGTATAACTGCTGCATTCCATTAGAGGACTGGAATTAACCCGAAAAGCCAAGGATCATTACAAAATTTGACAAAGGAAAACTTGAAGTACAATCCTGGAACAGTTTCTGTTTTATTTTTAGGTTTTCTTCATTGAGTTTGTTTTGTTTCTTTTCCTTGTAAATTTGTAGAATTAAAATACATTTTTAATTGTTTAACAGTGTGAAGGATTTCATTTCTTCACATGCAGCAAAGTGGGACATTGGTGGCATTAAGTCTTCTAGAGTGGAAACTTATTTCTCCCCACTGCCCCCAGATCTGTGCTGATGCTATTAGAGCATATAGTCAGCCTGGGCAAACGATTTCTTTTTTGTTATTTTAAGTAAATTGTATGTGTCTGAATATAGCTAGGGCAAAGCAAATAACAGTCCTGAGGTTTCTTTCCTGTTGTGTGCCTTGGAGAGAGCTAGGCTGGGTTGGGCTTGGTACTTACGGACAGTATTTTTGGGTGCACTGCTGAGCTGAGCACTGTTGTTTGTGTTATATACGTGTATTTACAATGGCACTGGTGCAAAAAAAAAAAGTAACTTATTGTTCTATAAATCCAGAAGATTTAATAGGGAGACTTGGAACTTTATTTTCTATAGAGTAAGTTCTTTTAAATATGCCCTTTTTCCATAAAAAGAACAGCTTAGCTATACTGATTGTGTAATGCCACATCCCAGTCCTTTCTCATAAGACGAAAGACCAGAGGAATCATGGTAGAATATCACAGCCTTCCAAGTGTCTGATTTATGATGCTCTCATTCTTTTCTGGGAACAGGAAGATTTGGAAAATACTGGGGTATTCATGCAATCGGAACGGGGCACCAGTCCAGGAAAAGGATTAACTTAAATTATAAACATTCCGTGAATTTCAGTGCATTCTAAGAGGTTTTCTGGGTAAAGGCTTTGGAACTGGAGTTGGGATGTACTAACATTGTAGGGAATTCTGAAAACAGTAGGGTGTTGGGGTTTGTTGGGTTTTTGTTTTGGTTTGGTTTTTTTTCTGTGTAGGAATGCAGAACCTTTATCTTTAGGCCTGATTGATTGCCTGGTACTGAAGAAGGAGTTCTAGTGCTAGTCTGTTAACTGAAGTATGTGTGATTTCAGGAAGATTCCTTGTACGTAGAGATCAAGAACCCACTGTAAAGCAGCTCTTTTTGCTACATCCCACAATGTACAAGAAAGGAGAGCCATTTTGCCATGGCCTGTGCTAAGCTCTAACGAATGGATTTGACCATGACTGCATATTTTGTATTTCAGGCTGTGCGTTATTTCCTTCCCAGCGTCGTTGCAGCCACTGTGGGCATTACTGGGAGACCTGTGTTTCTGACAAAAATGAAAATTCATCTAAGCTGCGATGGTTTTAGTAAAACAAAGAAAACATCCTATTGGATTGCAGTGGAAATTTAATGTGATTGATTGAGATGTGTAAATCCAGGGGTTTCTTTTTATTTGTAGAAGGGAAATACCTACTTTCTCAGAGCAGTGTAACATTGTTCAGTTAATGAGTGTCAGCTTTTGTCTCAGTTTCGCATAGAGTGCTTGACTTTTATGATCCTGAGCTTAACTGTCCCTGCACCAATGATTTTTTTTTTTTTTAGGTTTTATACTATGTTGGACTCTCAGCTAACTGTGATGGTAAAACTGAATCCTAAGCTTATTTATTCATATAAAATAAATATGTGAGAAGTAAAAGGGCGTAACAATACCAAAATGCTAACTGTGCTTTACCAGCTAAGATCATTGATATCTAACTCCATAAACAGGTGCTTTGTGTACAGCTAGAAGCTGTTCTTTGCAACATGGCCTAACACATCTGGAGTTCTGACAGTGACAGGGGAGTAGTTTGCTTTTAATCACACATCAGCTTTGCCAAGGCAAGTAAGGAGAGGGAAAAAAACCGTTATGGTCTGTTTGACCAGGAACACTACTGGAGTAGCCAAGTAGTTTGAAATCGGGTCTTTTTAAACAACTGCTGCCAGTGTAGAAAACTTGCAGAAATAGATGACTTGAAGCAAAATGGAAGTTCCAATGCCCAAGTGTGTGGTGGAAGCACAGGATGGTTGTAGTTCAGGTACTTATTTTGCTGTTAGCTTACTTCAGTTTTTATTTTTGTAATTCAATAATTCACATTGTAATGTCTCAGAGAAGGTGAGTTTTGTTGCTTACCTTGAGGATAGCATGCGAGCTGTTTTCCATACCAGCGAATCTGCGTTTCAGCAAATGGAAGCTGTGTTATGTTGTGTGCCTGTGCAGGGGCAGGGGCAGAACTTAATTGTTGTCTTGCCTTTACAGAAAATCAAGTGTTTTCATTGTTCTTGTTTCTCTTCTTCAAATCCCGGTGACAGAGCTGCCTTGAGAAGAGATGCTCTAGTCCATTAAACAAAGATGGGTAGAGCCTGTGCTAAATGTCTGCCAGTAAAATTACAGTCACTGCAATTGTACCAGACAAACAGGAGTTACTAGTTTATTTCTTTCCCCTTGCACTTTTGCTGTCCTAGAACTGAGGAGAATTTTACTGGTCGAGCCTTTCTGCTCTACTACTGAGGTCTTCCTAGACTGCGGACCGATACTGCAGTGTGTGAGATGCTTTGCGGTTTTCTTGGTGCTTTTAAGTAGGAAGAGACTTGTTTCAAGAGGACAAGGAAAAAAGGGTGGACCTAAGCAAAGAGCAATGGAGGCTGCTTTAATACTGCCTAATGTATTACGTTACTAAATGTAGCGACTGTCTGGNGTGAGATGCTTTGTGGTTTTCTTGGTGCTTTTAAGTAGGAAGAGACTTGTTTCAAGAGGACAAGGAAAAAAGGGTGGACCTAAGCAAAGAGCAATGGAGGCTGCTTTAATACTGCCTAATGTATTACGTTACTAAATGTAGCGACTGTCTGGGATTCCTGACTGTACAAATGAATGCTCCACCACTACTAATGCCATTTCCCTGTTGGATGGGGCATGTGCAGCTCATCGCTTGGTGACCAGGGGAGGACAGTGATGGAATTCATCTCTGTTAATGGAGTCGAGATGCTTATTGATCAGACACCACCTAAGGGACAAGTCAGGAGGAGCTGCTGATGGAGGTCAATACGCTGTTGGGACAAGATTACACAAATAATAAATACAAACCACAGGAAAGAGGTTGATGGGGAAAAAAGCTGTTCTGTGGGTACTTGAACATGTCAAAATGCAGAGTGGAATAATGAGAAAGGGGTTTTTTGTGAGCCTACATCCTCCTGACAAGCAACAGAAAAAGTAATTTTAGGTCTTATAATTTTTTCTAAGTTCGTGTAGTGCTACGCACCAGAATCCAAAACCACAGCAGCAAAACACTTACAGAGTATAACTGGTCATTTTCCTTCCACAATACCTCCGCCTCCATCGTGACAGAGCTGAGCTGCCAATCTGTTCATCTGTTTGTTTGGTGAAGAGTTACGGTCTTGTTCGCCACAGGCTGCGGTGATCCACACAGTTTAACTGCAAAATCTGACACTCCTTAAAAATTTTTTTTTAATTCTCTGTACAGCACATACTTGATTGATAAATTCTTTGTCATTAAAACTAATTTGGAAAAGCTTTACATTCCAGTAATCAAGTCTCAGAGTCTCTTTTGCCCAAGGTATGGAAGCAGCTGGTTTAGTTCAGTTGCGCTACTGGAGATGAAATATAAAATGCCAAAGAAACATTCCAAATTTGAAACAGAGCTAGCAGTAACTGAAGTGCTTGTTCCAGGGACCTCGTCAGTGCTTCAGTCTGATTCTCCAGGAATAAGTGGTCAAGATTCTTTCCTTTTTCTTTACTATACAAGTGTAAGTTCCTTCATTAATTGCATTAGCAATGATGCTCATGTGATCTTCACTTAAGGATAAGTAACCTGGGTATGAGTATTCCAGAAGCTCCTTATCTTTATACCAGCTGTCATGAGAAAAAGAACGGACGTTAAACCGCAGCATGATGGGGGTGGGGGTTCTTCTTTCTCCTAGTGCGTTTTGCTGAGTAAGGGTACAGCACAGATGGCATGTCAACAAAACAAGGTTAAGCTTTAGCCTATATGAAACACTTGTGTGTGTGTCTGT
>VZSC01007697.1:77329-96779 GCA_013398225.1 Steatornis caripensis
AATATATATAAATATTAAAACTTACATACAAGTAGTTACAAGTATAAAAATTTACATACTATGTGTTTAAGTGTTTCTAGGTGTAAGTAAGCATTTGTAGGTGTGTGTGTATACATATCTCTACAGATACCTATAAGTGCTTATAAGTGTTTGCAGGTGTTTGTAAGTATATATAGGTGTTTGCAGGTGTTTATAGGTAAATATAAGTGCTTGTAGGTATTTGTAGGTGTTTATACCTGTTTATAAGTATATGTAAGTGTTTAGAGAGATCGATCTACAAGTGCTTTGTTTATAGGGGTTTGCAGGTGTTTATAAATGTTTGTAGGTATACGTAAGTGTTTATAGGTGTTTATACCTGTTTGTAAGTGTTTGCATATAAACATTTATATATGTAAGTGTTTGGAGGTGTTTAAGTGTTTATAAGTGTGTGTATATATAGCTGTTTGCAGGTGCATGTAATTATATAAAAGTGTAACTTTGTAAGTGTTCATAGGTGTTTGCAAGTAGATGTAAGTGTACTTAGGTGTTTATAAGTACATATAGCTGTTTGTAGGTGTTTAAGTGTTTATAGGTGTACATATAAGTGTTTAAGCGTTTATACTACACAAATTTATACTATACTACACAAATGTATACTATACAAAACTTACATATTTTAATACTATACATTTATACATAAAATTTACATACTATGCTTTTATGTAGTATGTAAATTTTATACTTGTACATACTTACATGTTTTATACATGCATATGTTTTATACTATCTACTCATAAAATTTTCATACTAAACATGTTTTATACTGTATAAATTTATGTAAATTTTATACTTAAAGTATATATAACTTTTATACATACTGTATAAAACACATATATAAGTTTATACTATATAAACTATAATATATATGTGTAAGTTTTATAGTATATAAAACTTAAATTACTTAGGATAGGGCCTGCTATAGAAGAGCTTGAATCTTACTGAAATGTGGCGGGAATTTCAGTCCTCAGTCCAAATTCACTCACAAGCTGGGGCAGATCTCTCAATTTTAAATGCATCCAGAAATAACATGCTTGTAGATTAATAAAAGCTAACAAACTATTAATTGGAAGGATAAATTTAAGACTGTAGTGTTTTGCAGGATATGGGCCAGGTAATTTGACTTGACAGAAAGAGTTCTCTTTGTGCTCTAGGTGCGAATTGCATTTTATCCTTTCCCAACTCAGCTTCCTCATTTCTGATAGCTCTGCTTTCAGACTAAATGCTTTGCCGTGTTATGAACAGTATCGGCACAGTCCCTTCTCACAGTTAGCCAGCCACTCCTCCTTCTACTCTGGCTGCCAAATGAGAGAGTGACTTGCTCCAGTAGATAAACGGCATTCTTATTTGCACTGTGTTGTCATCCTTCCTCATCGGTTTTGGTATGTAAGCTGCAAAGTCTCCTAAAGGACTGGAATAAATGATAGAGCACTTACTAAACTTTGCCTTTTTTATGAATTATCTTCTGTCCACAGCGGAAGGTGACATTTCTGCCTTCAGAAACAGTCTTCGTTTTTGTCCTTGGTGGGGGCAGAGTAGGGGGGACCGTTGGAAATGGGAATTCTGTACATCAGAGGTGAGAGAAAGAAACAAACAGCAGAAGTTAGCATACCTCATTATCAAGCTTTAGTCATTCCAAAACACCTTCACAGAATTATGTTATCGCCTAAGGAACCTTAAAAGTATTAATTTAAAAATGCCTCCCACTAAGCAATTCTTGGATAGACACGTAGCACTATTCATATGCAAAGATAACAATTTTGTGGCACGTAAACTGACAGAGACAGATCAGAATCAACTTGCCCGTTTCATGTATATGTTCAGTGTATGAACAGTCCCTAGCATACACGGGTTTCTAACTCTGACTGCATCTTTGCATTAATCTGGTCTAACACAGTACCTCTGTACTGAAGAAAGAGGTACTAGCTCTACAGTACATCTTCTTAAGGGCAGTAGGTATTTCTCTGAAGCTTAATTCCACAGCTGCAGTAACTCAACCTGATCCTGCGTTAGTCCCTTACCTGGATTCATAAAACTGAGCGACTAGATAAGGTGATTAATATAATTCATCTCCTTTTCTGTGGAGCAGCTCAAGTCCAGCTGTGCTTGAGATGTCATTTGTCTTGTTTATGTCCCATCACTGCACCAGGAACTGTACTGCATCTCTTAGCTCCGAATTTAACACACCAACATCTCAGTTCCTCAGTGGGGTCCAAAAGGGAAGCAGTCTGAGGCACATGGAGGAGTTGCGTTTTCAGAAACGCCCTATCATTGGTTCAGTTAAACTAGGGAAGAATGGGACAGTTTCATGTTCTAGTCCACAAATGTTTAAACATAAAAGCTGCTTCCTATTTCCAGGCCTTCATTTTGGCTCAGACAGATGAGAGGCCATCTCTGCTGTCCTTAGAGCTGGATGGAGCTAGTCGCTTGCATCCACTGCTCTCTCTCATGTGGAACTAAGATCCTGCCTATCCCTGCAGCAAACACTGCTTAACTTTTACCTCTCACCTCTGTGCAAAACCCACCACAAATCCCAGAAGAAAAGTTAAATACCGTAGCAGAAGTCACAGGTAGATGGACAGTGCTTTTTCATCAGCTTCCTGCGTTTCTCACAGAAACCTTTTTGTGCCCATGATGGGCACGTAAATAATCTGTCTTTACATCCTGAAACAGGAGGAGACAAGGCATTAGGGGTTTGGGGTAGACTGTTCCATCTGAGAAACAAACCGACATTTCGCCTAAATCAGATTGTTCAATGTAAGTGGTAGAGCTGGGACAGGAAAGAATCTAAAACAGGAGTATGACAAATAGAGCAGGGCGCCCTTATTATATGAGCAGGGGCCAGGCACTGAGCTACTTCAATGCAGTAGCATCAGCGATTCAAGAGGCTTGCTCATTCCAAGTCCAACACTAGGCCTCCGCAGGATCCAACTGTCACCTCGGGTGAATGTTCTTACACAGAGGCACCCAGAGCCCAACCTGCCTTCCTTACCGTAGAGTCTGTGAATTCCCCAGACTTCATCTTGAGAGATGGTCTTTTTCCCAGTCAGAGTGGCATTGATGTGCATGAGGGCATTGGGGTTCAGGGAGTGCATGAGTCCTAAGGCATGTCCTATTTCGTGAGCGGCTACGTGTACCAGATCTGTAAGCCAAACACCTGGAAGAGAAACAGAAAACCAGCTGGCGTTGTGTAGTGAAGTGCATTTGCTAATGCTTGTGTAAAACCAGAGGAAATACTTGAGCACTAGGATGGTGTGATCTTATCAAAGGTTGCCCCGGTTTCATCTTCTCTGTAGCTGCTTGGGTGCAAACAGACCAGCCAAGTATTCCACACGCTTCTCCTTTCAAGCAGCAGGACACACAGCTGCTCTGCCAGACTACAGGAAGACGGCTCTGAAAGAGCAATGTCCAAAATGAAGGCAAGTGCCCTGTGTAATACTTACTCTTGTCAGCTTTCTGCTACCTTTGTTCCCACAGCCATGAGCTGTAACTGGAAACGGCTGTTTGGGAATGAGATTGCTGGCTGGAACATTACAGTCTGAAAGAGCCTCCAGTTGACCTCTGCATGCCCCACAGGTCAAACTCAAGTTTCCTAACAGCATCTTGAAGCCTCTGTCTAGCAGAGATGGATTTTAACTGAAGGATGACTCACGAGAGGTGTTATTACTGACACCTACCTTGCTACCTTCCATAATAAATTAATAATACACACTGACATTCTTGCTTTAAGAATAATCTCTCCTAGGTCTTTGTCCCTAGCTCTTATCTGTTGCTGTGCTTTGGAAAGCAAGGATAGGAGAAGTCCCTCTGTCACCTAAAAGCTCCCCTCCTCTCTCTATTTGGTTAAAAGCAAAACATCTTAAAAAAGAAAAGTACCATGTTGGTCATATAATATGAACGAAATTTGCTAGTTAGGCAGGGACCACCTGCTTTTAATTTAAAGTTAATTTTTTTAAGCAATGTCAAAACTAAGAAGAAAAGACCACCAAGCTGTAACACAGACATTTTTAGGTGCTCACAAACTTGAAAATGACTACAAAATGTAAACAGCCATGCCAGCATTTTGGCCCTTCTCAGAGACACACCTGCCTGGGCAGAAGGCAGACGTAATTACTGAATGTGTGTCTGAACTATCAGGTACGTCCACTGAACTGTCCAGAAAGAAATGGTGCTGCCACCACCAACCGTGGTCCCTTACAGCAGGTCAGTCGCATGACAGCAAGACCAACGACTTCCAGATCTACAGAAAACCACAACCATTTCTGTTGTCTCTTTCCCGTACTAGGTAAATCCCAGAACAAGGGCTAAAATCAATCCTACAGGCATTAATTACATGCTCCCCGAGACATGCGTTACCTTTTTTCCAGCTGAACCGAGTATTCCCCAATATCCAGTATTCGTGGTCATCAAAATGGATTTCCCCATTGGGCGGGAAGAAGGCATGGGCAAGTTCCCCCGTTGTTCCATCAAAGCAGTGGTGAATGAGAGACTCCAGGCAGTCCGTGTGATTGATAGAGTAGAAGCCTGGGAAAAAAGCAGCAGATTTAGCGTACCTAGCAGGGTAAGCCCCTCCAGGACACCGACAGCTGTAAACTTATGGTTTACTAAAAAAAAAAATCTCTTATGTTATCCCACACGTTTTCCAACCTGCAGAGCCACAAAAGGAAAAAGAAATGCAAAGCGATTGTCAGGAATGACGGCTCTGAGAGGCAAACTACGCTCAGTCCTGTGATGACCCTGGATTTAGAGCTGTTTCCAATGGACACAAACGAGTCTACTTTTCAGAAAGGAATGCCGAGCTCTTTTTGCAACATCACGTAGAAACTTTTTTTTGGGGGAGAGAAGTTGGACAGCGAAATAACCCCAGGATGTAATTGTTCCATTTATAATGTAAATAAACAGAGAGCTTTGAAACATAGCTGCTTGCCGTCTTTTTGCTAGCATCACAATAGCACTGCAGCATACCCTGCATCCGCTGGAGTTGGGCCACCCGGAGCTCACACGTGGCAGCAGGACAGACCCATGGGAAGACACATCATGTGCTTCTAAGTAGCGTCATGCAACACGAGACTGAAGAGCGTGTTGCGAAACAATGGTAAATCTGCTGGTTCTCTCAATAGTGCTGCCATCTGCACAGGAAATAATTATTTCACACAGACCATAAATCCCAGGAAGAATTTACATCTGGGGTTGAGACTGAGCAGATAATGCCTCAGCACTACCATTTTTCTAGGCCTGAGAAACTCGGGAACTAACTACTGCATGGTCATACAGGGGCAGAAGGAAGGGGAGGAGAGAGAGGATGGAGAAAAGATGGTGCTTCAACAGGATCAATAGAAGGCAAGACTAAAACCATAAACAAGCTGGAATCCATCACCTGCTCTCTGTGTCTGTGTGCCCTGGGATACGTCATTTCACCTTTCAATATTCAGTTTCCCCATCGTGGAACCAGCGATGATCCTGTCCCAGTCGCATTTTGCGGGTTAATTCTTGTCAAATACCTGAAGCTTCCTGACCATAAGGTTCACCGAAAGTGTTTATTATGACATCACCATCTCCTTAGAGGAACTAAAAGCAGTTTCTCTACCTGACTAAAGGCAAACGATGCCCCAGTCCTTGTCCAAGAGGCCCTGCTCAGTCCGTACAGCAAGGGAGGACCGTCTCCGGCCTCCAGACTCCTGGTTCACATCCTGGAACTCTACAAGTCCCTCGTGGAGTTAGCATACGCAACAGTGTCCCGTCACTCCAGGAGCCCAGGTGGTCTTACCTATTTTCAAGTCACTAGCTACATGGCGTGGCACTTCTCTAAAGCTGAATGGTGAAACTTCACTCCACATTCGGAACGCAGCCGCTAGCCCCTTGCGTGTGTCCCTGGCATTTATGAGGTTTCTTGGGAAGGAGAGGATTCTGTAGGAACACAGAACAACTTCAGGAAAATGCTCTTCCCTTCTGCAACATCAGCTGAAGGCTCTCAAGGCTGCATCAGAGAATCAGGTCTTTCCATTCACTCTTAACAGGTTCAAAATGGGAGTAGCTAGAACTGGATATTAAGAATACGTGATAAAACCCCCACTGGGACTGATATATTACACAAGTTCTGGAGTACAGCTTGTGTCCCTCCTTCAAGCACATCATTTGAGACAAGGTTCTATTGGAAACCTATTTTTATCCTAACATCTCCCAGTCTGTTGCACAGTGTCGCTAGAAGAGGAAACAACTGCATTTCAGCAGTGGGTAACTCCGATTTTGTAACGCTTAGGCTACAATGTATGTGCATACATTGAATTGTAATACTCTCAGGCAGAACTGTTGAAAAAGGGTTCCGAAGGATACCAGAGGTTTGACAGTAAAACAAGCTATTTCCTTGGAAAAAGAAATCTCATCACTTGGGAGAGAAACTTGAGAGAGGTTTTTCCTTAGGCCACAGCTGAGCTGTAAGAAAACTGGTGCAGGATGGCAGAACCCCTGTTGGTACCGTGGAAACGTATAGATGGCTCCTAGAAACTTACCTTGTCCCAAAAGAAGATCTGCATTCAGGAAACTGCCTGAAGTGTAGCAATTGGGAAAAGCTGTGTATATTCTGCTATCCCCTCTGGTTGTTTTTTAGCTATGCTGTTTATGTTCTCCCTTCGTCCCAGCACATCCTAAAGGGAGCAGAAGGTTTCGTATCAAGCCAGGCTATTAATGAATGTAAACCTGGACAATTAAGACTATCATGAGGCTTGGCCTGTTGGGATGAGCGTAAAGGGAGACACGTTCTCTTCTCAGTGTGAAGGAGTCGGGTTTGTGCCACCCACTCATTCTGTGTCGGGGCTCACAGGCAGAACTAGCCCCTGCTGTCCACCGGGAAGGCAACCCGCACTGATCAGCACCGCAGCATCACCCGCTGAACAACACAACCACCACCACCACACATTGGGTGAGTACGGCCAGTGACAGTTACGATGAGACTTCTGTGTAACTGACGGTGTAACAGCTGCCTGGAGAACAGAGGTAACTGCAGCATCAGCCACACCTTGCAAATTATCTTCCCGACCTGCATTTGGTGACCTTGAGATACTCCCCCTCCTGCTTCTGGGGAGAAGAAAGGGGTCAGCACAGAGCTCTCAGACAGACCACAACTGCTGCTGTCCTTCTGCCCACCCCACCTGCCCTCCTCACTCCTTACCTCCACTGCCTCAGGCAAACCCGCTGCAAACATAGCTCAAAATGCTTTCCTTTCCTGTCAAACCTCCAGGAGTCCTGCTAGTCTGAGACCTCCTGCGACAGTCTGATGCTCCCTGCCACGGCTCATCTTATGAAACTCTTTCCAAGGGGGTCCCCCGAACCTTGTTCTGTCTGAACCCATGTTAGCTCTCTCCTATGTTGAATGAAAAACATTCAACGATGCCATTAATATTTTCCCAGAGAGAAAAAGCATCTTTTCAGGATGCTGCCGCCATAGCCCATCGCACTGGACAGTTTCAGGGCCTGTTGAGGCACTGCTAAAGTAAGGAAGAGAGCTGCTCCAAGGCCAAACACCAAACGGGACTGACACTGCCCTATGCTGGCAGTAGCGGTTGAGCCAGACAGCTATGAGAAACAGTTCCGTGTGAGAATCCATAGGACTCCATCAGCTTTGGCTCTGAACAGCTGCTTGTTGAAAGCAGCGCTACACATTTACATAGCTCCATCACATCAACTCCAGACCACTCTACAGCTCATGATACTGCTGAAATGCTGCCGGTTCTGAGCAGTGGGAAACCCAGCTGGCAATCAGTAACCTGGACAGCCACCTTCCTTGGCAGAGACGTCTGAAAATATCAGGGTTAACATGCACTCACCCTAGCATTGCCTTGTTTATGTTAGTAACCTACGAGTTGGCACCCTTTCCCAAAGATAACGCAGAAAGAGATTCCTAAAAGCACGCAGCACTAAGAAAGCTCTGTCCTCCTGAAATCACAGGACCTTTCAACAGCAGTTTCCCTCAGTGATGATTTAGGTTCACACAGAGCTCTTTCTAGAATACCAGCACGACAGAGTCAATATTCAATTCACTGCCTTCTGAGGGAAGTCCTGAGTTCTGGGAAGCCCATCTGTCAGAAGCCTGAACCTGCCCCTAAACAGTTATTTTTACTGTAAAAGTAGCCTCAGCACGCAGCCACGTGTGCTACCAGCTTCGAACGCAGGGACAATGCTTCACATGATCCACAGCTGAGGTGAGAGGTGTAGCACTGGTAGAAATATTTCCTATTTTGGAGCTACTTTAGCAGCTATCCATTCGCTAGCGATATTCATATGGTTAATGTCTATACCCACGGCAGGAAAAACTCAGACCACAGTGCCACTTAGAAAATGCTGACTCTTCGGGCTAACGCAAGTCCGTACTTGTATGTCAAGTTGAAGTGGTCCCATTTCAAGCGCCCTGGTGTAATCGTGTATCGTTTTCTCCGTGCTGGAGGCTGAGGTGGGAAAGCTGGACTGTGCAAAGCAGAGGCACGCGCTCCATGAAGACCAGGTGATGTGGCATCTTCCTTAAAAGACAAAACAGGAGGTTGAAAGAGATGGGAGAGACTGCAGGATTGAACAGAGTAAATGAAAAAACTACCAGGTATGGGACGTCTGGAGCCTGGGTACTCCCTCACGGGCGTCCAGGAGACGAGGCTAGTGCATCCACTGGCCAGTGCTTCGCAAAGCACGCCTGTTCCGAGTGTGCTGAGCAAAACCAAGACGGAGCAAGAGAGGGGCTGTACTGTGAGCAGCTCCTGGGGCACATCTAAGATCAGACGTGCAAGGAAAGGAAGGGAGCAGCACTCCTCAGCACGGGATCACAGAGGACCAGTGCTGTAAGGCTCCCTTGAGCTGCTGCGTAATTCCAGAACGGGGCACTGCAGCCGCTCTGCTCTCCCCTTGGAGCGCAACACAGATGGAGCAGAAACGAGGCCTCAGTAGGCTTCTGGCCACAGCGAGTCAGCAGCTCTTCCTGGAAAGTTTTCATTTCCTTTTCGCTTCGCTATTGCTCTCCAGCCTCACCACAGAAGAAATGAAATATGGGACAGATGAATAAAACAGCCAATGCTTTGTGCAGCAAGCCCTTTATGAAGCTGCACTGTGGATCTGAAATGCCTTCAAAGTAAGTAGGAGCCCTGGAAACCCTGGAGTGCATTTAAAGCCATCATACAGTAAGAGACAGAAAATGTGGTGACAGGTTTGACTCGAACTGTAAAAGCCTCTTTAGAACATCACCTACGAGACAGAGGGATGTTAACTAACACCTTGCCTTCTAAGCTGCAAGCTTTTGCAGGGTATTTGATCACATTTCTAGGAGCCTTCAGATGCCAATTTGCTCTTGAAAGAACACACAGGATCGCTTTTCCCTTTTAACCGTTGTCACTTTGCTTGCTGTATTAAACGGTCTGGCTGAGGAACCCATACTTTTTGGTTCACTCTGCTCAAGGTCTACCTAGCCCCTTCTTCACCAAGGCACGCGTGAGGCATGTACACTGGCTGTTGTCCCTCTTCCTTCACTTTCAGTGGCTTTTACCTTTGATTCTACTCTGAAAATGCCATTTTCCCTAAATATGGAAGGAAAATTTTGCATCCTTTTGAGCAGCACAGAAAGCGGAGGATCAGCTAGCCTGTGTATCAATGATCAGCTAGCCTGTGTATCAATGATCTGTTGGAGCTGTAAGAGAAGCCTGGAGGAGATTAGTTCATAATTACAGGATAATAAGATATTTCCCCTTTTTTGCAGTTCTTTCAAGTAGGGTAGAATTAGACAAATCCTTTCCGCCTTTGTTGTTTTCTCTACGATCCCTTGCCAGTATTGGGGCTGATTACACATTCCTTCTGGCATCAGCCAGGAATAGCCCAGGACTGCTAGCACTGTGAATTCTGTCTCAGTGTACGGGCTCTGACTCAGCAGACCTGATAACTTACCATGAGATGAGGTAAGGTATTAATGCTCTTCGTTCAGTAGCTGTCTATCCTTGTGACAGATGCTCCTGCTCCTTAGCAAAGCCAGCAGAAAACGCTGTGCAGTTGCTTTCAGCCTCCATAATTCACGGCCCCGCTGGCACCATTTCCAGTTTCTGACAACACACTGAGCTGTGAGCTGCACGGGCCGAGGAACGGACACTGCCCGTTCTGCCTCCTCTGCTGCTGGGCTATTAAATTACACCAGCACAGGGTGAAATCCCGAGGCTCTTCTTAAAGCCCCCCGGGGATTAGCAGAGGAAAATTAGATAGTGAGAAACAGCCTCCTGGCTTCTCCTTCTACGAGAGAAACCCCTGCAGCCCCAAAGGAGAAAAACTATTGCCTTTTCTACAGCCGTTGAACTTTAAACGCTAAGGCCATGAGCGCTGAACAAGCTAGTGTCCCTCGTGAGCTTATCCTCAAAATACAAAATAAAATAAGGGTGACTCGGGCCCAACAGTGATCACTGAAACCAGAGCCCAACCCACTCACTACATCAAGAAAGGTGCAGAGCGTTGAGTTCTCTCGCTCAGACGTTCTGCTCAGTCTCTGTTCTACTCCGGTCCTTGTTCTCCCCACCACTAGTGCAGCAGGATGCTTTTAATTAAGAACGCGTTGCAAAATGAAGTGGGAAGGGTGGGGTACCGCACGTACGCTGTAGCTCAGATACAGGATTCTGACAGAAATGGAATGACCTAGTTAAAAAATTCACAGTATAAACTGGCTGCTGAAGAACCGAGATTATGGGATTACTCAGATCTGGACAAGATGTCAGCTGCTCCCCAGGAGAAACCCATTCAACTGGGGGTTAAGGTCTCAAACATTCAAAAAAGCTTGGGAGGTGCTAGAAGGACAGGTGCTTCGAGCCCCTCTCTCAACAACTGCAGGCACCAACATACACAATGTGGTGACCAACACCGGTCAGCATCCCTGCTCTACACTGTTCGCCCTGTGCGGTCAGACCTCCATTAATTTACCTCACTGAGTTGTAATGAATGTAATTCATTCCCCTCTCTTTCCCTACTCATGCAGTTCCCCTTTCAGAAACAAAACGCTACCTGTGACTTGGTATCCATTAATAAGAGCCCTGAGCGTGTGATGCCAACAAGGGGTGCTATTGCCTGCATCTTCAGAAGCACAAACAGCAGGAGGACGCAAGCACTCAGAGAAGACTGGGGGAGGTTTTATAAAATTAAAGGCTAAAATTAAGCTAAAAGCAAAGATCGGCTTCTGAGAGTCCCAGAGCCCAGACTATTCCCCTGAGCAGTCTGCCCCAGCGTATCTTGCTAACGGACAGACCTTGAAAGAGAGTTAGCATCAGCTAACAGTTTCTGCAGGTCCAGTGTTAACTCCCAGTTCAGATCTCAGACACCACGAGCCCTGCCTGGGGAGTTCCTAGGAAAGCTCAGCTACTACGGAAATCAGAATATACACATGCCACATCATACCAGGCTGGGAAAGCAGAGGTACTCAGAAGAATAGTTCAAGCTCTGAGGGAAAGCCACCCAAATCCTTTGTGCGTGCGCCTTTTGGTTGTCTGCAAGCTGCACACACAGCTCTAACAATCTGATCCTGCTCAGACGCATGATGACCCTTTAGGATTCTTCGCAAAAAGGGGCTCAAACAGCCATAAAAAGCTCTTGTTGCCGTAACAGTTATTTGCATACTGTTTAGATTGCTTCCTGAATTTATCTGTCTCCTAAAAATAATACACATGTGCGTATATTTGATGTGCCCGCTCCCCTTTCAGGTATTTGAGGATTAGATCCTTTCTCCTACCTGACTGTCCTGAAGCGCCGTTCCAGCTGGGTCTCCCACAAGAGCCAACAAAGCCACCACAGGGAACAGGCATAAAAACCCCACAACTGTTCTACAGCCATTGCTCTTTTTCTTGTCAACTGCGGAGCAGCTCTTCCTTCTGTGTGCAGAAAGTTGTTCTACTTGATCCATGTCGTTCTTTAATACTTTCCAGAGGCAGATGCGACAGATACTAAGGCATTCTCTTCACAGAGCGCGTCGGTAATCTTTCTGCTCACAGCTGCATTCGGAGCATTCGCGAGCAGCCCTGCAGTTACCGCTGAAGTTGTGCGGAATCACTAGAGTTTCAAAAAGCCCTAAAAGAAAAAAAAAAATGTAGACTTTACATTAAGCCTCTTTCCAATGTGCCAAAGATTCTCTCAGCCTCGGCCAAGTGGTATCATGTTACTGCAGCTGAAAGTTGGGCTGGCGGAGGAAAAGCAGCAAAGTGAAACAAGCTGGGATGGACATGAACTCTTTTCTGTAACCGACTGTATAATCAACAGAGGACAAGCCTGCAGTTGTCAGCTTTCTGTAATGAAAAAATTGGGAGAGGGGGCAGAAAAAGGGAATCCAGAAGCCAGCATCATGCCCTTGGAATGTTTCAGTAGGGATGCTTAACACTAGAAGAGCTGTCATTTGTCAGGGGCTGTCTTCAGGAGCAGAATGAAAAATGAGGTGCTGTGAGAGCAGCAGGCAGGGCTTCTCCGCTTAGGAAGAACTGCTTTACCGGGAGGGTGCAGAGCCCTGGCCCAGGCTGCCCAGAGAGGCTGTGGAGTCTCCTTCTCCGGAGAGATTCAACCCCGCCTGGACGTGTCCCTGTGACCCCTGCGCTGGGGGCACCTGCTTTAGCGGGGGGGTTGGACAAGATGATCTCCAGAGGGCCCTTCCAACCCCTGCCACACTGTGATTCCGTGAAAGTCTGGTCAGGGAGTTTACAAACTCAGACAAAAGTAAACATCAACTCTCTCTTCCATGAAACTCGGCAGGTGACCTGCAAATTTCTTGGGAGCCACCTACTAATGGGTTATCATGCTGAGAAAGGTAACTATTTTCAGAACCATCCTGATGTTGGGTAGCTCAGTTCAAGCGCGTCAGAAAGACTGACTCAGAGAAATGGTTAGTTTGTCTTAAGCTGTCAGGTTCTTTGACATGAAGTCAATTCAGGACTTTTTAAAAAGCTTACTGAGAAATTCTCAGGTTTTCAGAAACAGCTGCACTTTTCTGTCTGGTCCCTCAGTGCCTCTGCAGTGGGGTGTCCTTAGCAAAACCGTTCTGACCAGACAGAGGAAAAGGAACTGTGCCATCTCCTAGTTTCACAAGTGAATGGCAGGGAGGGGGTAGTTCTGTTGCCAGCCAGTATAAAACATTCCTCGGAGGTATCTGAAGCATTTGAAAGGTTTCAGAAACTTCTTGCACTTTTAATAATGAAAAATGGTTTCACTTGAATTTTTTTTTTCCCCAGTTCAGAATCAAGCTTGTGACATTTTAGACGTTTCACATATTTTCAGACTAAAGCTGGCCAGGAGCTTTTAAAAAGCTTGGAATAAATATGATCAACGAGTCTGCGCGCAATTTCATGAAAATTTTCTTTTTCAATTTTCATTATGTTTCCCTGTGGAGAAAAAACATGCTTTCCGCAGAGAGCCAACAAAGCACAGCCGTTGCTCTGATACCAGGAGAAGGATAGAATAAGGAGTAACATGGAAGTAAGTTATGGATAGACTTACAAAGTAAAGCTGGAACTAGGAGGAAGAGAAAGAGCAGAAAGCAAGGGTACGGGGTTTGAAATCCTGCGGACCAAAGCAGCCGACTGCTGCAGTCCGAGGTATCGGCTCATCTCAGCTTTAGCTGCAACTCTCCAAGGATAGTTACACCTCCTCCCCAGTAGCACAGTTGGCAGAATGAAGCATGCCTGTGTGTGAGCGCTCTGAAAAGGTGCTATGTTTGGAGCTCTGAAGAGGGGTGCAAATGCACCTCCATTTGTGGTTTAAGCTATAGACCAGGGTATGAAGTGAGAAACTGGTAACAACACACTCTTACACTTACCAGTGTCTCGAGTCCCCTGAACAAGTTTCTGTCAGAGTCTACAGCGAGAATACACCTGCAGGACTGATTGAGGAGGAGTCCAGAAGTAAAAACCTACCCTGGAATGGGGCTCAAAAACTTGTCCAAGAGCTCTTCTCCAGTAAAGCAGCACTGGCTCAAAAGAAAAATACTGCTAGCGAACACAGGGCTGGAAGAACACTGAGTTTCAGCCACGGAACTGTGTAACAGCGTGAAGCGCATCTGCCTTTCATACAGCCAGAGAGAGTCAGCGGTGTGTGAGAAGGATTTTAACTTATGCACTGTTACATACGCCCTCTCCACTTGCCGGAGTATCTGAGCATCTCACAGTCTGCCAGAGCATTTAATCTCACATCAGTCTTGAAGGTAGGAAGGTAGGGCTATTATCTACACCTTACGGGCTAAGGCCATACTGCGCAGGAGAAAAGACTCGCCTGAGGTCAAGCATGGAATCTTGCAGAGCAGGAGCCTGGAGTCTTCCGAGCACGCAGTTAGTGCCTTACTGTTTCTGAGGATGACTACATGAACCTGAGTTGTAAAGAACAGATTCAGAACTCACACAACCACAGAGCCTGAGGGAACTAAGAATTTCCTTTGTCCCAATGTAAAGAAAGAAAACATTTTTGTGAAATAGATCTGGCTCAAACCACCCCCCTGAAAAGTTTGTATCTAGAGTTTTAGCAAAAGCACATTCTTGAGGACCTTGCTGTTTCCAAATACTTATTCATGCAGCTACTAAAGAGCACAGCCAAGCCCTTTTGCATGAGTTACCGAAGTATTCTGAAGGGGGAGAGAGACTACACTGTCTATTGGCCATCTATCATCTTGCGCCACGTGGTGGCTGAATGGGAGCCTTTAGCTGCGGAGATAACTCGTGACCTCTGTAACATTTAGGATCCTGCTTCCCTGTCAAGGTAGAAAGCACGTTATATTCTTGATGGATCAGAAGTGAGAGCGCAGGGTTTCCTGGAAAGCACGCAGTTCGCTTTCCCCCCATACGCTGGGAACGCACTGTGCCCATCCACATAGAAACTCAGTGCCAGTGCATCTAACTTTATCAAACCGCTGGCTGCGGAATGCTTTCAAAACTTTTAAAATTTAAGCCAAATGTTTGCTCAGAAACCAGCTCAGCAGTACGGCCAAGACAAAGCTCAGTTATTATGGCAATGAGAGTCAGATGAGGAAAGCTCTTATGCTGAGGTATTCAGAACTTACAGATGCAATTTGTGGAGCTAAGGGAGAGACATGAACTTAATGCTGTGTGCGCTAACAATGCTTTTGATAAAGTCACTGTGCGTCTGGATTCTTTGGTGCACACGCTCTGGCCAGAATCCTCAGTGCTGCTGCTGGTAAAAAGTGAAATTCCAGGTTTATACTCAGTTCATTAAAACTATGGTGGTTAAATTTCAAGCACAGCTCTCTTCTGTAGATATTTTAAGAATTACCAGGACCAGAGTGCACATCTGTTGACATTTCATTCTTGTTCCCTACCCTGGGTTAAGAATATAATGGCTTTCCCAGGAGATACTTGTGCTTAAAGGACTCTCAGATGCAGCCATCAGTGGCCTCAAATCTACAGCACTTGTCAGAATTTAAGCCTCTTTCAGGTGCTTCAGACAACTCCCCAGACTCCCTTCTGGGAGCCAGTGTTGCTCCGTACCAAGGGCAAGAAGTCAGTTAGAACTCTGAAGTTTTATCTGTGTTTTCCAATAGCTGAAAATATTCTCCATGCTTTATCCAGCAGCCTGAGCCCCTGAAACGACTGCTTTTATGCGAGTGCAGTGAACTGCTGCTGTGACTTTGGAGTTCTGCTGGGTTTTAGAGGTCTCAGGTTCTCAAGTGCAGATATTTGGTTTGGACTACAGGCGAGAACTGTCATCCTGACTATATTTGGACAGAAAAACATTCCTGGCTTTGGTTTCTGCACAGTGTCTAGAGGCAATGGAACACATTACACTCTGAGAGAATCCATATGGTATAACGGGGAATAGGAGAGGAAGGCAGGGTACAGAACTGACTTTGCTTTGTCTTCATACTGCTGGCAGCAGTGACCAGGACCCGGGTACCATCTGTAGGGAGCTGAGATTTTCTAAGCAAACAGTCAGGAATGCACATCCCGCGATCTCTGCATGCAATAAACATCACGTGAAAAAGCGGGCTCTAAACAGCTGTTGGAAGGGAACGAATGCTGCACAAAGCCTACAGCGGTCAACTAGAGACTACGGAGAACATAAAGGATTGGATCATTTGCGCAACACAATACGCTTTCCTTGCTAAACCATCTCAGTCTTGCTTTGCTCTTTGCAATCTTACTTGCCGAAATGTTTAGTTTAAAGTGGGGCTGCCGCAGAATGCACAACATATGGCCGCATTCCCAAGGGCAAGGCTTAGCTCAAAAATAAATACTTTCTCACTTCTATGGATTATTCTCGGCCTTTCTCTCCTCCCCCGNATCATTTGAGCAACACAATACGCTTTCCTTGCTAAACCATCTCAGTCTTGCTTTGCTCTTTGCAATCTTACTTGCCGAAATGTTTAGTTTAAAGTGGGGCTGCCGCAGAATGCACAACATATGGCCGCATTCCCAAGGGCAAGGCTTAGCTCAAAAATAAATACTTTCTCACTTCTATGGATTATTCTCGGCCTTTCTCTCCTCCCCCGTATTCAGCGTTGTTAACATTAAACATTACTTTCAGCACTGTTTCTAAAAGGTTGTCTCTACATTTGCCATGTTTAAGGGGAAAGTTAGCCGCGGCACAGCAGGCCAGGAAGCACACTGGCTCCGCTTCATTCAAGTCCCCAAGACGATGCAAGAACAATCCATTACAACAGCTCTATAATCATGCTAAGAGGTGCTACACAGCGCACAACCAATAGTGCTAGAACTGCAGCTGTCCGACTATCCAAAATGAATCTCACTTCTCATGAAACATCTTACTTATTCACGGGTTAAGTGCATGTTACTCAGCATTGGAACAAACCGCCGTCATCAGCTTCCCCTGTTGTGAACTGGGAGTTCCACGTGAAGGTGGGGAAGGCAGGGAAAGAAGAAGGACCTAGCACGTGATCGTGACTGACGGCTCAAGGCATGCGCATCAGCATTTCATCTCTAGGGCAGCGGTCCAAACCCAGGCCACAGGCAGGGGAGGGGGAGTGCACACAGCTGAATATGATTTACCACACATCAGCTCCTTGGTGGCCCATGTGAAAAGAATTAGCAAATCCTCATATAGCTCTTATTTTAAAAAGCACTTACATATTTATCCCTTCATCTCACAACCTCGGGGAAGAAAAAAAACCAACCCAACATTCCTGCATGGTTCCTGTGGGAACAGAACTTAAAACTTCTACTTTTTCAGTGGGTCATGGAATAAAAAGAATTGTATCTGCTGTAGCGGGGAGTAACATTCCCCAGGGAGGGGGAGAATGTTCTTTAGTCCCCAAGCGTTCCCCCACTTTCTATCACGCAGCCCCTCGTGATCAGCATCTGCTGATGTTCCTAGAAAAATCCATGGTCTGCTGAATAGCAAATGAGCTGAAAACAAGGGCTTGCTCCAGCTGGCAAAGAAAACGGAATATTTTGCTTAACTGTCAGTTTGGAGCTGCAGCTCACAGAGGTGCCTGTACTGGCCTGACCTTGTGTTACCAAAAAGACACGGTCTTGACCCTCATCAGAAGCTCAGCAGTCCAGTCATGGCCACGAAGCGAGTAGGATTTCAATAATTAAATGAGGGAGAAATTTTTCTCAATACACAGATAATGGAGAGCGTCCACAATGGAGGAAGAATTGCTTTTCTGGGTGGGGATATTTTTGTTGTTGCTCTTTGGTGGGCTATATTAATAATCTGTAATCCATTCATGGACAGACCAATCCTCCTGAAATCCTGGGAGCAGCGTGGACTAGTGGGAACATAACCAAAGAGGGATGGGTCCTTTTCCTGACTCTGCCTTTCCTCAAGTGATCTCCCTCGTTCTACTCCCTCAGTCTCGTGCTGTCTGTAAAACACAGAATTTTGGCCATACTTCCAAAGAAAGTGCTTTAGAAACCCTGGTTCCAAGTATGACATGAGCTGCTGTCTATACTTACAAGTTTTAGACCAGAAAGACTCAGCAAGACCTTTCCCTTTCAAAACAGTTGCTGTACATTGCTGCAAGGTACAGCGCTGCCTTTCAGGAGATGGCGGAAGCCCCCGTGAAAACAAGGAGCTCCTCAGCTCGTCTGCAGGAGACCAACTGGTAATAAACATCAAGCAGAAAGTTACTCACTATCACACTAACTAATGGCAATATTTGTCTTTTGTCTTTAAAGGAGCATTTGCCTACTGCTCTGACTTCTCCTTGCCTCTCCTCAGCCCCTTGCTGTTCCTATAACCAGCAACACCACCGGGTGGGAGCAAAAGGAGAAAGGGGAGGAACATCTTCCTCCACCTTGCCCCTTCCTTTCCTCTCTCATAATCTCTAGAAAATTTAACGCAGCTCCTAATCTCAGTGCAGGCTCCTGGCTCTATTCTGTGGATATCTTTTTCTTCTCATGCTTCAGATTCAAGCCTGGATTGGAGCAGAGAAACCCTTTTGCAGGCTGAGCGCACAGGCTCGATCGCACATGAACTAGATGAACCAGCAAGTACACAGAACCGACCATTTTCACCCAGCATGGCAACTCAATCGGCCACGAGTCACCCTCTGCTCCCGGCCCTCTGTGTAAGCAGGCTTATCAGGAAAGATAAAACAGCAGAACCTTCTTCACTTCTCCAAAGCCTCAGGCTCCCACGGAGCTGAGCCTGTGTTAACGCAAAGCTTGCCAAAACCATACCTGACACATACGGGCATCTGCTTGCCTTCTGTTATCTCTTGTTCCCGTGGCTCCCCTGATCATCTTGCTTCTTCTCCATTGTGGTGCAGCAATTCCCTTCTTCTTACTAGGAAAACGAAAGGGTCAAAATGGTCGACTCTTGCTCCTCCAAAGCAATCACAGCAGGAACAGGGAAATGAAAGAATATACTCCCAAACTGAAAGCTATGTTTAAAAACCGTTTCTGTAGTTCTTAAGCAGGTACATTATGCTGTGCGAAATCCCATCGCTAACTTGGCCGTACAATGAATTTCAGGTATGAAAACAAGATCAGGAGATCTTGAAATGGAAACGCATTTTAAAAGAAAATTAAAACACAACATCGAGGGGAGCTCTTTCCCTACAAAAGTATCTTTTCATTAGCCAAGAAAAAAAAAATTGTCATTTTCTGAAACAGCTGCACCGCTTGGAAGTTGAAGGCTGTAGTCTTCCTACAATTTTTTTCCTTTAGGGAGAATACTCACTTGGAAGCCTCTCTTCAGTTAGTATCCAAAGAAATTACAAAAAACCAAAGCAGATGCTCTCTGTTGTTTTTTTCCTGAATAAACTGACACCTTAGGCAGAAGAGATGAGAATAACACAACAGACACTGAACACTTTGCCACCTCTGTCCCAAGCACCAGCACCCGTACAACATTTACCGCGCATGATAAAAGCATCAATGGGTTTTACCTTTAAGAAAGCGGTTTTGGATTTGATGTAGAGGCTTGTGAAAGAACTGTATTTCAAAAAACAGTTAGCATG